>VFFE01007166.1:262068-377911 GCA_008921705.1 Burhinus oedicnemus | reverse complement strand
GAGCCCGCCTTACCGGGCAGACACGGCTCCGCCACCAGCACTACGCTTCCGCAGCCCAGCGGCCCTTCCGGTGCCGCGCGGAAGTGACGAACTAGGCGGAGGCTGGCGGGACCCCGCCCAGTTGGGCAGTGGGCGGACAGCGGGAGGCGGGGGTGGGAAACATGGCCGTCAATGGCGGAGGTGCTGTGAAGGGCCTCGGCTCTCCTGTGGCCGCAGGGAACGCCAAAACCTCGGCCAGAGCCCGGGTTTAGATGGTGAATCCCAAGGACAAATCCAGGCTGGGCAGAGAATGGATGGAGAGCAGCCCTGAGGAGAAGGACTTCGGGGTGTTGGTGGGTGAGAAGCTCAACATGAGCCAGCAACGTGCGCTGGCAGCCCAGAAAGCCCCCCGCATCCCGGGCTGCATCCCCAGCAGCGTGGGCAGCAGGGCCAGGGAGGGGATTCTGCCCCTCCGCTCCGCTCTGGGGAGACCCCACCTGGAGTACTGCATCCAGCTCTGGAGCCCCCAACAGCAGAAGGACATGGACCTGCTGGAGCGGGGCCAGAGGAGGCCACGCAGATGCTGCGAGGGCTGGAGCCCCTCTGCTGGGAGGCCAGGCTGAGAGAGTTGGGGTTGTTCAGCCTGGAGAAGAGAAGGCTCCAGGGAGACCTTGGAGCCCCTTCCAGTGCCTAAAGGGGCTCCAGGAAAGCTGGGGAGGGACTCGATCAGGGAGTGGAGCCATAGGACAAAAGGGAACGGTTTTGAACTGAAAGAGGGGAGATTTAGATGAGATATTAGGAAGAAATTCTTTCCTGTGAGGGTGGTTGCCCAGAGAAGCTGTGGCTGCCCCATCCCTGGAGGTGTTCAAGGCCAGGTTGGATGGGGCTTTGAGCAACCAGGTCTAGTGGGAGGTGTCCCTGACCAGGGCAGGAACTAGATGACCTTTAAGGTCCCTGTCCGGGTTTGAGTGACACAGGATAAATTCCTCTTTCAGTAATTTTACTTCTTAGTAAGGTCTCTTCTAACGCTTCGGAAAACTGCACATTTAGAAGACTCTAGTGTCAGAATTTGTGACAATATTTCCTTTACAGCCAGCCATGGTGGGTGGGTTTCAAGGTCTCAGTGTTTTTGACCTCGCCAGGTGCAGGATGAGGAGGAGCGGGGCCCCGGGCACTTGACCCAAGCTGGCCAAGAGGGTTATT
The DNA here is from genome assembly GCA_008921705.1 of Burhinus oedicnemus. Classification (NCBI taxonomy): domain Eukaryota; kingdom Metazoa; phylum Chordata; class Aves; order Charadriiformes; family Burhinidae; genus Burhinus; species Burhinus oedicnemus. The sequence continues at coordinate 376,729 of VFFE01007166.1, read as the reverse complement.
CTATACCATGAACAGCACATTCAATAGAAATTAGAAAGTTTGCTGAGGAGTTCTCTCTCTCCTTTGATGGCAGTAATCCTGAGAACTTCTTGCCCTGGTGCTGGAGCCCTGAGCCCTTCCCTTCCTCCCGAAGCTGCAGCGCTCGCAGTGTCCCACATTGGCTGGCCCCTGCTGGGAATGCATGGCTTCTCATGGATAGAATGGGCTGAGTATAATCTTGCTGTATTTTATATTGGTATTGGGATCAATATTAGTTCTTTAGTGTTATTAATGCTAATTATCTAGTCTTATTCTATTAAATCTGTTTATATTTAAACCCTTAGATTTGTTTTTTCCCAATTCCCCTTGCCAGATGGGGGAGTGTCATTGGGTGAGAGAGTAATTGTCTAAACAACAATAAATTGTTGTGGGTTTCTCAAACCGTAACAGTCCCTTCCAACCCAAACCATTCTAAGAGCCTAAATAGCCTAACACAGAACCCCTGCCATGCCCTCTGTCGTGTGGCTAATGAGGAACAGGGTTGTTACGAGGTTCCTGATCCCACTGTCCAAGCCCTTGCAGAGAGCAGACAGTCAGTTTCCAGCTGTGTGCCGGTGCTGGGTGCCCGTTGCCCCGCAGGAGGGGAGCCGGGATCCGGCCGCACACCCCAGGGCTCGGCAGCTGCGCAGGGGAGGCAGAGGGCTGGCTGTGCCTCCCCAGCACGACTGCGGCCGGCATTCCGTTGCTGGCTGCTGGCACACTGTCCTGAGCAGGAGAGCAGTGCTGGTTACACATCTGGTGGGGCACCAGTGATCTGCGCTTCAAATGTCATGACAGGTTGTCTGGAACCTGCCATTTTCACCATTCTTTTGCCATACCTTTTGAACTTCTCTTTTTAAAATTAATTATTTAGTATTCCTGTTTCTCAGATGTCACTACTGAAGTCAGGCCCTTGGGCTGGAGCTTCAACACCAACAGGCTGTGCAAAACAACCTGCCGGAACAGAACTCCAGTAACCACATCAGATTTGAGGTTTGCTCTGATCCTTTAGCGGAGGATAACATTTGGCAACTGAAGCACCATTCCCTTGCAAAGGCCTCTGTTTATTCCCCCTCCTTCGCCAACCTTCCCCCAGAGCAGCAGTGGTGAGACTGCAAGTGACTCAGTGGGCTTTGAACCTCTCATCGAGCTGTTTTGAAGCACTATTCCTCTTTTTGTGTGGGGGGGTTTTTTTTTTTTGGTTTTTTTTTGTTACCTTACCAACTGTGCATTGCAGATTTGATTTCCTAAAGCCCTGTGAACTATCGGAGCCTCTGCCCAAAACATTGGTGAAATTAACTATGCGTGTATAACTGAGGTATATAATTATATGTATATGCATTATTCATAAAAATTAAATTTCATCTGGCAAGCAAAAAGTGCATCCGTTCACCTGCGTATAATGTGCCAGAGACCTTTAACAGTTCACGACAGTAAAAGTCAGATCTGAAATCCTAACGCGAATCACAGCTTGCCGATCCTATCCAATGCTGGCTCCTCTCGCACAGATAAGGCAAAGCGTTAAAAGCAGCTTGCAGGCTGCTGAGCTCTGCTGAAAAATCCCGCTCTCAAGGTTTGGTCCAGAGCCATCTGAAGTTACTAAACAAGCGGGCTTCGGATCAACTCTGAAGTGGTGAAATTCTCCAGCCAACAGCTTTTGGAAAAGGAGCTTTTATTAAAAGGATCCTTCTTCAGTATGATTCATGGTCAGGGGGAAGTTGTCCAGTGTTGAACATAGCCATGCAGGTTATCAGATGTCATGAGTCCAAGGCTGGGAAGAGTGCCGTGGTTCCGGTAGCACTGTCAGTGTTTTGACAGATCCACACCAAGAGTCTCCTCGACGCTGTTTGTGTGGTAAGGACACTCCTGACTTGGCTAGTGATAAGACACAAAAGCAGCCTTTTAATTTCAAGCAGCGCAAAAAGCACCAAGGGGAGGATTGAACCACTGGAGTGACCCCAGGAATGTGCTGTTGGAGGTCAGTCTGTTTTCTTTGTCGGTCTGTCACGGGCGCTGCAACATGGCACTTTGCTTCCTGAACAGCACCAAGGTTTCCACAGTTCCTGCATTTTCTCAAATTCCACCTCAAAGTCCCAAATGGCATCCTGGGGGCCGGTTAGAATATCTGCCTCGCTTCTGTGCAGTCACGGAAGATCACTGTTTTCCTCCTCCTCACACAGCAGTCTCGGCGGTTATTGGGCCAAGCGATCTTCTTCCCTGCACGCAGAGCGGGTGAGGCACACCTGCTGTCCCCGCTTTGTTCCCTAAAGGACATCACAGAGGGTTCAGAGTCAGCACAGGTCTGAGGGCACAGGAAACCCTGAAGGACCATCACTTCTAAACATATTTAAAAAGTAGAAATAAAATGAAAGAGTTATGAAATGACCAGAGGAAAATGTCAGTGTAAACTAAAAAAAGACATAGCCGTAGCACTAAATTGCAGAGTTGTGGAAATTGGCCATTATATTTTCTAAGCAACTGAAGTGCAATTACAGTAATAAAGATGAATCGGTATAGCCCTGGGTTTTGCGACTTTTCAACCCAGCTCTACTTTTTCCTTTTTTACATTTTATCCTAATGATATACACATTAGCTTATCAAGGACTAATGGAAGTTCAAAGCTTTTCACAGCATGTTCGTCATAGTCACAGAGACAGAGGTGCTATCCTTAAACTGGTGACCTGATGGATCCTACAATAATTTATTAACTCTTTTTTCAATTTTCCATCATTTCCCCATCAACCCCCTCTAAGTATATTCTTAGCATGAAGTCCTATCGTAAGATATTTTTTATTTTGGTCACTAATGAAGGACACCAGGGATGGCCCAAGATACTTCTTAGTTCTTTCTCTGCTCAGCATTGCATCTGCACAGGAGCAGAACACCAGTTCCCTCTTTCTCCGAGAGGCTACCGGTACAGTGTTCGCCTGGCCAGTGGAACGAAGGAGTTGCTCAACTTCTGACAGCTTTAATGGTGCAAGTTCCTGTGGGCGGGAACTCCCTCCTCTACGCACCACAGTGGGCACAGTCCTGAGTGGGTTACCAGCATATTTCTACAGTATCGCTTAAGATAATCAGATAAAATAATATAATTTTCTAATGAAAATTGAAGCAGCTCCTCTGATCAGACAGCTTCTTAGCCTCTCGCTGCCTTGTGTCTCTTTTTTGTATGATAGGATAATAACAACTATCCAACTTCAGAAGGAAGGATCTTAAGTGTGCATATTAAGAAAAATATATATGCCTTATTATTAAAAGCATTTTTCAGGCAGCATTGTTGTAGCAACATGGCACATGACACACAAAGTTGTTAACTCTTCCAAAGAAAAGATGTTCAGTATAAAATACTTTGAACATTTTACTTATTTTTAGCTCGCTAGGCAAACAACATGGATTATCAGCCTTTTTAAGTATAAGAAAATAATACAAGCAGACATAAAATGAGACTTCCAAACTGAACTGCTGGCATATCTTCAATGCTGATGTCTTCAGCTTGTACCTCCAGGTACAGAAATGCCTTGCACAAACAAGGTGTCATCCATCACCCGCAGAGCAATGCTCCATGCTCACGCACCCGAGAAGAACTAGTATGTTCAACATAAACTCTATGATGAGGTGCTGTGGTGCCATCGCAGCTGGGCGGCCTGTGTCTCCGGCTGAGTGCTGGATGGAGCTGTCTTCTCACCTGCCAACCAGCTCCCATGTCCTTGCAGAGCCAGGCTCAGGCGGCTGTGCTCCTTCCTGGAAACACTGTCCCCAAAGCCGTTTCCAGTATTTGCTCAAAAATGTCATAGCTGTTCCACTGAAGTTTTCAGAGCCCCCAAAACTTCGTATCTGATCAATCCTGTAATAATCATCTTGATGTGTAGCTGTAGCCAAGACAGCTTCATTGTGCTAGCTTCCCTTCAGCAAAGTGTCACTAATAGTACATCTTGTTTCAAAACAGGGTTATTACAAGACAAAAAGATCCTAAAATGAGGCTGTTGGAAAATGTTCTGACAAAAATTATATGTATGTAATAAAAATCTCATTATTTTCAAATCATTCATCTACTTTTCAAGGGAATGAGTTAGAGCACCCAGGATGACTGACAGAGTGGATGCCTCTCACCTGGCATATTTTAATCAGGGGTGGCCTCACGCTGTGCTGACCCTCATGTCCTCACTGCCTGCCATTTGGATTAAAGGCACAATGAAACAACTGCTTGTTTGATGGGAACAGAAAGAATGGAAGCACCTACACAAAGAGGAACACAGGATAAATACTGTGGTCAGAGACGGGTCTGAGCACAGTGTTCTGTTCAGGCATTTGTTAAAAAAAAGAAACCAGAGAGTTAAACTAGTAAAACATCAAGGTAAGATGAAAGATGAAAAAAGAAGCAAACTGAGAGAGGAAGGATGAAGAAAGCTGCTTTTAGGTAGAAAACTGGCCAAAAAAGCCAGTTTGGAGTCCTGAGAAAGGAAACTACCCTGCATTTCACGATCTGACTGTTCTTACAGAATCAGGACTTTGTGTGTTGTTTGTGGTTTTTTAGGATGTATCTGACCATACCATCAGTTTTTCATCATAACAAACAGCCCACAGAGTCTGAGTTTGGCTGTTTGGATCACATGAGTGAAGTGTATTAAAGGTTACTGGATGGAAACAGGGGCAGTAAAGTACCTGACACATGTTTGGTTTTGCCATTTCTCGCTGTGCCAGATGCAGATCGCTCAAGGATTGCATCTCACATACAGGATGGGTGCAAGAGCTGGCCTCTGTGGGGTGGTGATCTGAGGGACCAGGCTGGAATGATCCAGAACTGGATGCTGTCAGCCTCTACCACAATCACGTGCAGATTCTAAATGCACCCTTACTGAATAATGCCAATAACTCAAATGACATTTGGGTTGTGACTGCAGCCCAAAGAGTGTCTTTCCACATCAGGTATCCTTTTTCTTTTCACAAGAAGCCACGTAGTAACTCAGGGCTGTGTCTCAAACAGTAAGAGAGGTTCGGAAAGGACTTGTTGGGTCTTTAGGGTCAGTTCTCAGCTGTTGGTGGCAACTGCATCAGGGTAGGGGAGCTCTGGGAAGGATGACCCAGAGCCTCGGGACTTGCGCTGTGGGAAGCTCTGGTGTTCTCATGTTTCAGCCCACACTTTTCATGGCCATCGGATACTTGTTTGCTCTTACACTAACATCACCCTTGCTCTTAAGGGAGATGTGTTTACTTGTGTGTTTACTCCCTGAAGTTTCATAGAGCACAACTGTATCCCTTCTCAGCATTCAGTTTTTTGGCTAAACAAATTATTTCAAGATCCTTACATAAGCAAAAATCAGGATTACCCTGTAATTATTCTCTAGGCATATTTTGTGTCCCTTGATTAAAAGTGACCAGAGCTGCATGCATAATTCCAGAGAAGGTTGCAGCAGAGCTTTGTATAATGGTGTTACCATTTTTCCCTTCTCCTGGAGATATCTCAGTTGATATATGCTTTTCATCAGAGCTGCTTCAGCTTGCAGCAGAGATTCTCATTTGTAATTCCCAAGTCCATGACCTTGTACTTTCCACTATTAAATTTCATCCCATTTCCAATGTGCCAGCACTCAATCTTATCCAACTCTTCCAGCTATACAGATACCCCCTCTGTCGTGCTGGTGCCTCCCAACTTTGTGCCATCAGCAAATGCCATCACCTCACTCCTACCTTTTGTTCCAAGGCCTGATTGAAAAATACTGTGCAAGATCAAAAGAACCTAAGACATGCCTTGCTGGGTCAGCCGGGCTGTCCCTGTGGTCCAGCACTCTGTCTCTGAGACAGGCAGTCAGCAGTGCTGTTTAGGGAGAGAACTGGAGCCTGGCCACTTTCTGCTCTCTCTTCCCTTTGCACTCCCCGTGCACCCACAGGTGGTGCATGTTTGAGGTGACTTCTCTGCCTTTTCCATGTAGCTAGTTTTTTATGGACCTGCTCTCCATTCATTTATTGAATCAATTTTTCAATCTGCTGATAGTCTCCAAGTCTGTTCTTAAGGAGCTCAGCTCCACCCTCACAGTCTACCTTTCCAGCCAAACTATTGTCTGTCTGTAGCTACCTTCTCACCTACCAAATAAACTATACATTTGCCATGTGGCATTGTATTTAATATCCTATTAAATCCAGTTAGACTAAATCTATTGTATATCCATTGTCTAGAAAACAATTATCAAAGGTATAATCTTAGTTAAATGCAATCTATCTTTAGTAAAGCTATGTCGCGTTTTACTTTATTTTCCACTTACTTGTCTGTCCCCAACTTCTTTTTCCTTTACATTTATTTCTAAGCTATTAATGTTCTTGAGGTCAGACTAACAGGTGTCTAAATGACTGGATTGCTTTTCTTCCTCCTACTTAAAAACAGATAGTGCTTCGGTAGTTCCTCAGTAATTCATTACTACCATCAACCTGACAAATTAAAAACTTTGTACTAGATGAGTGAGGATACCTTCCAGGTCTGTCAGAACCACGGGCTTGGGAACACCTCGTTCCCTGAGCTGCATGGCAGGTTCTCAGAGGCCTAGCTCTCCTTTGGGGTACAGTAATTTCTATTTCCATAAAATAATTCTCATTAGCCATCAGCCTTTGCCCCAATTATCATAGAAGATAGAGGCAAAAGTCATTTAATGTGGGGCCATACCTAATATTTATTAAAAAGTAGATTGGAATGCAAAACGTGGAAAGACTCAGAACACAAGATGTGGAAAGTCTCCATGCAATGTGTTTAACTGTGTCAGTAAAGACAATGCCAAAGATGACAATTTGTGCCACTGAAATAAGCAGCTGGAAGTGCACAGCTTTTCCTGTCACAGTGATGGCACTCCAGCTAGTTTCCCCTCTTTAAAAAACAGAGGGAACAACCAGCAGGTTCTGCTGTACAAAAGCCTTGGGTCTCCAGGATTCAGCTTCCTGAAGTAGGTCACATTTGATCTCCATCCAGGCATATTGCAAAAGGCAACCATTTAACAGGAACCTTTCAAAATTCTTATTCTGCTTCCTAATGTTGTTAACATCCTTTCCAGATACAGCTATACTGGCTGAACTTTCTTTCATTGCTTTTGGGTATAAACAGGCCAGGAATCCTGTTTTTCCCTTCAGTTACCTGTATTTCTTCCAAAGTTCCTCTGAAGGTACATATTTCAGATCACATCTGCATTCAGATGATGGCTTGTTGCTGGAAAAAAATCCCTTTAGAGGGGCTGATTAACTCCCTTTCAAATGTTTACTGTCCCTGACCAAGGGAGCAAAACTAGAAAACAACTCACTGCGTGGCTTATATCTGAGTTTAAAGACATGGGATCCTGTATTTTGTATTGTTCTCTCTGAACATTAATGCTACTTCTAGCTTAAACGTGACTTAATGACAGACTGAAGTCCATCTGTTACAATGACTAGCCTTGGACTCAGAGGGAGAGTCCTGTGGATAATTTAGGAGTGCATTTTGTAGTTACTTGCAAGCAAGCATTTCATTTCAGATCAAGGCAAACATGAGGAGCAGGTGGAAATATCTCCCAAAAGTACAACCTGACCTACATACGGTTTTGTAAGTTAAAGATATGTATAGAAATAAAGCATTAATGATGCATCACATTTGCAACAAAACCCAGATATAAATCTTGCTGCTGAAAAGGAACTCCATTGGACAAGGCTTAGTTAAAGCTTCATTTTGGAAACTGCAACGCTTCCTGCCAACCATATCCTGCTACCTCTGACACCACTGCCATTTTTTCTTGTGCCTTTCTGTTGCTTAATGCTCATATCCCTTTTGCTTTATCACTTGTCTCTCAATTTCCATGTATTTTTTGGCTCTCATGCCTTGCGTTGGCTCCCTGCTCTCCATTACCTCATGCTCTAGGAGCTGCAGGCTGCTCAGGGTGGCTTGGACAGTGCATCTACTGATGGCATGGGGCCGCACATGTTCTTACAGCTGAGCTGAATGTCACAAAAGCAAAGGAGGAAGGCATTGGGCAGATGGCCTTGTGCGCAAGAGTGACTTTTATAGTCAGATGGGGTGTTTCTCCAAGGGACACATGGGCTTTGGAGGACTCCGAAGGAGGAGAGAAGGAAGAGAGAAGAGCCTGGAGAAGAGAAGGCTGAGGGGAGACCTTATTCTTGCTTCTAAGTATCTAAAGAGTGGGTTGAAGGAGGATGGAGCCAGACTCTTTTCAGTGGTTCCCAGTGACAGGACGAGGGGCAACGGGCACAAGTTGGAACATAGGAAGTTCCATTCAAACACAAGAAAAAACTTCTTTGTGGTGAGGGTGACAGAGCACTGGAACAGGCTGCCCAGGGAGGTTGTGGAGTCCCTTTCTCTGGAGATTTTCAAGACCCGCCTGGATGCAGTCCTGAGTAACGTGCTGTAGGCATTCCTGCGTCAGCAGGGGAGTTGGACTAGATGATCTCTGGAGGTCCCTTCCAACTCTGAAAATTCCGTGATTCTGTGATCCCAGGACTGCAGGCCCCGCTGCTGGAGGATGCTGCAGGGCGCGGGCTGACCTCGGCTCCCGCAGCTCCCCTCCACCTATTACCTGCCTCACAGCTTGGCCGAGGCGGCCGCAAAACCTTCTCCCAAGACACCGCCTGTACCACCGCATCGCACCTGCCACCTCAGCAGGCCTCTGGGCTGCCGAGGGCCGGCCCGAGGCCGGCCTCAGCCAGCTGCAGGCGGTGAAACACCCCTCACAGGGTTATAAAAGGAGGGAGGGGCGTGCCAGCTTCACCTGCTGAGGGACAGCAGCTGCTGGGCTGTGGGGATGGCCGCGGCTCCGGCTCCTGAGGGCACGGAGAGCCCTCAGGAGGCCGGCGCTGCCGGCCGCAGCTGCCCCTCGGCGCGGAGGACGGGCCCTTCCTCAGGGCGGTGGCTGGGCCGCGGAGGGCGGGAACGGCGCGCGCCCGGCCCCGCCCCGCGGATGGGGGGAGGAGGCGGCGGGAGCGCGCCTCGCCCCGCCGTGCCCGCGTCCCGTGCGGCCGCCATGTTGTTGTGGCTGTGAGAGGCGGCGGAGGCAGCCCGGAGCCCAGCGACCCCGGCCCAGGCAGGAGGCCGCGCCCCGGGAGGGGGTGTGGGGGCTCCGCGCCATGCCCTGCCCCGCGGTAAGGAGCCGGCGGGGGCATCCGAGCTCGCCCTCGGCGTCTTGCGGAGGGGGGAGGCGGGGGGGCCGGCCTGCCGGGCCGGGGCCTGGAGGAGGGCGGCCGGGCTGTCAGCTGCGGGGCCGCGGCCCGGCACGCCCCCTCGGTCCGCGGGGTGAGGGACAGCGACGGGGACCCGGCGCCGGCTCCTTCTGCTCGGCCGGGGCCGCTGCTGAAGGAAGCGGCGGGCTGAGGCGCTCGCCCCGCACCGCGGCCGGGGGTGGCAGCGGCGGCCTCCTCCTCCCCGGGCAGGCAGGGATGCCGTCCATGGGCCTGCCGCGGGGAGACGGCGCGTCCCTTCGCCGCGGGGCTTGGGCGGTGCGGCCGGGGGAAGGTGGGCTCCTCGCCTGGCCGGTGTCGGTGGCCCGCGGGCCTCGCCTGGCGCCGGCCGCCCGTGCCGCGGGGGTGGCTGGCTCCCTGCTGCCCGTACAGCCAGCTGAGGGATCGCCTCACGCCGCTGGCAGCCGTGGTCCCCTGCCCGGCTTCTCCTGCTGCTTTGGCCAGGGTGTCAGTTGTGTTCAACTGTCCTTGTGCATGGGGCCAAAATTCCCCTTCCCTTTAGAAGTGAGACTTGCTTAGGCTTTTGATATATATAGTTTTGGGGCTTTAACTGTGCCTCTTCCCCATGTTCCTCTTAACAGTCCTATTCTTTTGATGGCATCTGAGCAGATGTTGCCCTTCTCTGGTAAGTAGTGGCTTGCCTGCCCCTCCTTTCCCCCAACACGGGGTTTTAAGTTTTTGCATTGAAGTTGTTCCCTCTTAATTCTTGCAGGGAATGTTTTATCAACAGATGAGACCTTGCATTTCTTAACATCTCTCTGTACAGGAAACTGCTTTCTTTCCTTTTCATACATGCTTCCCTCACTGGGGAGAAGGCTGGGTGCAAACTTGTAATTTTTGCAGACCTCAAGTCTGATAGGCAGTCTTCTCCTGTGTGCTTCACCTGTTTGTTTTCTTGGGTGATGAGCCTGTATAACCATGTGCAGTAAGGCTTTCTTTTGGAAGACAGAGTTTGTCTAGTGAGTCATGTCAAGTAGTGCTGAGTGTAGATGTACAGCTTGGCTTTATGGTGAATATAAAGGCATATGCCTAGGTGAGCCTGTTGGGAAGGGATGGTGGTGTGACTGAAGGAACTGTGGCAGGTTTCTTGTAATGCCTGTCATGCTCTAAGCTTTAGATAAAGAGCTGAGGTGCCTTTCATCTGTTATTAAAGCATGTGCTGTAGTATTTGAAAATTAACTTTTTTTGGTAGAGGTTAAGGAGTTTTTACGAAGGAGTGCTTGTAGATAACTTGAGGGGAGGTGGCTGACATCTGATATCTGCATTGCTTCAGCTGTTCCTGATCACAGTGGTTTTGGAAGATAGAAAAAGTGCTTTCTTTCATAGTACAGGAAATACTGTGAGCTGTAAGTGTTGAAACTTTCTGCAGATAAGTAAAGGCGGGGCATGGGATTCTAAAATGCTTCAGTGACAAGTGTTTCTGTGTGCCTGCTTTGGAGTTTGTGGAGGGGCAAATGTGCAGAAACTAACGTTGAGCAGTGGTGGGTTTTTGAGTGATTGCACTAAAAGTTACTCTAGTCCTACTGCAAATTATAAGTGATATATTGAGAATCAAGCCTAGTTCTCTTGCTTACAGTGTTGTAGGTACCTATCTAGGATACTGTTAGTATCCATTATAATAACCGTCTGCACTAGAAGATATTGAAGTATCAATGTTAGCCTGCTTAAGTAATATGCTGTGCAACCCACAAGTGATACCAAGTAGGTGGAATAGGTCAGCTTGATAAGCTCTCTTTTTTTTTTTTGTAAAAATGGCCATCCACTGCTGGAGATGGGAATAGAGCATGCTGAAGCTTCTGAAGATAAGAGGATACACTTTTATCTCCGATCTCATTCCACCAACATGCAACCCAGGATGGTGGAGAGAAGTATATTGTCAGCTTTTCAAGAGTAGGAAGAACATGGCTATGCAGTGCTTTCCTGGCAATTAACCTGCAAAAAAGGAGTAGCTTAAGGAGAAGGGTAGTGGTAGGCTGCTGGAGTGATGGGTAGAAGCCTGACAAGTCTGCTGTAGCAAGGAAGAAGGAATTATCTCCATGGAGTGAATCGGAGGAATTGGGTTAGCATCCAGCACAAAGTTTGAGATCTTTTCACCTGCAGAGGTCAAAGGGATGTGATGGTTGTTCGTGCTCTGGTAGCTTCCTACTGGGATATGTAACTGGATATGAGATAGGTCTCTTCTACTTGGTATCAGTGGTGTCTTCTAGAGCATGTGGCTCCAAATAGTGCATTAGTGCTTATCAAATATTGTAAACTAGAATGAAAAGTCCAGATAAAATATGCACTTGTTTCATAGTTGCTTTCATTGGCTGAATCAAAGTAATATAAGTTGTTTCTTTCAAAATAAGCTTCTAAGTATTAACTTGTCTAAGCCATAATGTGCAACTGTTCTGCATTTGTCTCTGGCTTGGGTAGCTGATGGTGTAAAGATCTGCTTGTTAGATCCCATATGGGTTTTAACTCTGAGAAGCGAGCTTCGTGATTTGTAATTCCATTTGTCTTCTAGATATTTATGCCATAACTTCCCAGTGCTGTCAGGGAAACTTTAGGAATATGCCTAGCACTCAATTCATGTTTTAATTCTTGTGAATTGTTTGGAAGATAACTATTTATCTTTGTGGTGGTTCAAAATTTCAGGGTGATAGTGGCTTGCATGGAAGTGTAGTTAGCACTAATTCAGGAGTTTGAAATACTGACTTTTTACTGAGACTTGCAATGTCTGGTAAAGAACTGAAGACCTCAGCTCCTAGCACATTACAACTTCTGCCTTGGATGCATTACTCCTGAATGGTGCAGGATTGCTCTATCCAGGCTGGTGTATTGACTTGCATGCGTGTCAGCTTCTTGTGTCTCCTGCTTGTGGGATGGGCAAAGGTCACAAACTACAGTATCTTTTGGTGTCAGCTGTCCTTTTTCGGAGTGTAGTTGCTAACAGAAACAGCCAAGACTTTGTCCTCTTGCTTTGGGGTGGACAGTGTAGAAGGACTGGTGGAATGTACTTGATATCATAGAAATCTAATTGTAAGCTAGTGAATGAGTAGCCCAGACCTGTTCTTCCCCTCTGGTAGTGATATAAAGGAGGTGAACACCAACTGGCTGTAGTGATTCTGGGAGGTAATGTTCTGTCCTGTAAGGAGGGCCTCAAGTCAGTCTCTCCTGATCAGAACAAGAGGGAAGAAGAGCCTGCAGTAGCAGGGAAGAAGCATGGCATTGTCTTGTTGAATCCAGTAGTGTCTTTCACCTTTAGTCTGTTATGAAGTGTCTGGATTGTGTTGCTCTGAGCTGGAGGTGCTCTGTTCACCTTCAGTAGGTAGCAATATGTGCTGAGAAGTGAAGCTTGGAACGGCAGCTCCACACCATGCAAAGTGAGCTGGGGAGGAAAAGCAAAGCAGAAGGCTTTCTGGAATGTTATTTGAAATGGATAAGCTATTTCTGGAGTCATTGATGTCCATCAGAAAGCACTATTTTTACAGGCTTAACTTAAAATACAGTTGCTGATACCTGGCTTTGGTTCATTGTCTGAAACTCTTCTGACTGACAATCTTAGTCTAAAGTTTAGAAAGCAGCAGTTTGGTTTGACATGTGAAGGTGACTGCAAGTTAAGCTGTTAACTGGAAGTATGCTCTGTAGGTCTTACGGGGGGGGGCAACTGAACACTTCGGAAGTGTTGTTCCTCACTGGTGTTAATGCTGAAAATAGTTGCAACAAAGTAAGCTTGGTATGATCCAGTTTGAAGTTTTTCTCAAATTTGTGTATGTATATATATATATGCATGAGTGAGGCAACTAATGACATTGTAATAGCTATCATGTAGCTGGTGGAACCCTTCCAAGCTCTGATAAGGAGAAAAAAAAAAAAATCAACCAAAACTGTGAACAAGACTGCCTGGATAGGTAATTCTTCTCCTTCCTTAGGAGAGTTGCATTTCAGAAGACTTGAAGCTGGATGGCCTTTGTTAAGTGATATTGCAACTAAACTTGTACAAGCTGCTGTACTGAAGTATTACCACTTTTGAAAAAGTTAATCCTTTGAACAAGATTCTAGTGGAACTTAATTTCAGAGAAATTAGTCTGTTGTTTCTCCTCTTGACTAGGAATGAAGTGAAAAGCTGTAAAGCAGCATTGATAGTGTGGCTTGGGGGCAAACTTGTCATACTAACTACCAGTCATGCCAGTAATGAAATGATAGCTTAAATACTTTCCTCAGTAATGCATGCTGCTAGATCTTAAGTAGTATTAAAATCCTTTTTTAGAGACATGAAACCAAGAATATTGAATTGCAAATACTTTAAAATATAATTTTTCAGTTCAGTATTAGTTGAAAATGGTCAGAACATCAAAGAAACCAAGCCTTAGAGAAAGCAAAGCAAGCTGTCTTTTGCCTTGCTCAGCACATCTCACAGTCCGTCACAATGAACACTGAAAACGACAGACTACTCACAATGAAAATGAAGTTGGCTATGCCGTTGACGGCTTTCATCTGAGATGCTGATCTTGCTGATGCTTTTACTGACTTGTGACATCAGTTCTCATCGAATTATTCTCCAGTGTGTGAATAGCGTGGTAGTGCTCAACTTCAGGGTTTTAGCTATTATGTGTCTTGTGAAGCATTAGAACTAGTGCTAGAAGTGAAGCCTGAGCTTAGCGTGGAAAATTATCCTGTCACCTATGGAACTAGCTTGAAGCTAGAATGAAATCGGAAACTTGGTGTTAGTCCTTGGCTCCTTAGGAGGAGCTGGGTGTTTAGAAGGGCAGTCAGAACAGACCACCACCCTGGCTGAGGTGTGCTCTTACAGTGAGAGCTGCAACAGAGAATGTTCAAATGTTTGAAGTTCTGAGACTGGATGGCAAGGCAGGCTGCCACGGGCATCTGAACTTCCACAGCGTGGCCTAGAAGACAGTGAATATCTGTGTAGGAAACACTTGTGTTCTGATACTTGAGCTTTGATATTTTTAAACTGTCTTCTTTAATGTTATGTGTATTGATTAAAAGCAGTGTATTCGGTGCTCCCTTCCATTTGATTGTAGTCCAATCACTCCTGCATTTTCTGCAGAGTGAGAGTTTCTGTAGGGTTGGATAGGGCTTCTCCACAGAATCTCTTCTAGTGTGGTGGCTGGTGTCTACTTCTGGGGAGAATAAGTGGAAGCCTCCAGTGTGTGGAGAGCTAGAAAGCTCTTCTGCTTCATGGGCAAGCACATGGATGTTAAAGCTCTTACGGTACTGTCTTTTTTTTATGTTCTGGCAGAGCTTTAAAATAAGAAGCTGATTGCATTTTAACTTGGTTATGGGAAGAATCAATTTATATGTTCTCTGCCTGCTGGATTAGGTTCCTGAGAAGGCATCAGCATACCTGTTAGATCCAGTGAGGAAGAAGCAGGATTCAGGTACTTGGTTTCTTGAGCTGGGGGAGTTCTGCAGATGCATGGATCTACAGCTGCAGGCACCTGGTAAACTCTCAAGGCTAAACATACTTGGGGAATGTTGGATATCTTGAGCTGGGGTTTTTGTATTGGTTTAACTTCAGAACTAAAGTTACTCTTTACTGGTGCTATCCCTAGCAGACGCGCAGGGTCTATCCTCTCAGGTCCTTTGTTTAGCCCTTACTGGGAAAAAGAATTGGAAAATGCTTTTCACTTTAATCTTAGCCTCCTACTTTTCAAGGAAACAACATTGTTAAAGTAACTTACTACCTCTACCCATGCTGTGAGTACACTATCCCCACGGATAAGACTTCTGCCAACAGCTCTCTTGTTTGTGGTCTTTCTTATGCTATTTTAAGACTGTGGAAAGGTTTTTGTCTGGGAAAACCAGTGAAAAGCTATACATTGTTTTAACTGAGACGTCTGAAAACTAAATAGCTTAAAATAGAGATCTCTAGGTAGGGTGGCTGTCCGTAGGATGAGGTCACTTGTGCATAAAAGTCTAGTAGTATCTTTAAGTATTTTTGGCTGTTCTGGTACCCTACAAGGTTTAGTTCCTAGAATATATAGTTGGGGGTGGGGGGAGTAATGCACTTCAAGTTGAATTTGTGCAGGAAGACTGCTGCATTGCCATAATTAAGTCTTTGTAGTTTTTCTTTCTGATACCAGGGATTTATGCACTGGTATAGACATTATTTATAGAAACCCTGTTAGAACAGTTTTCTATTGCCCTTTTGTGGGCCTCTCTTGCTTCTCCAACTTTGGGACTAGAAACTAGGGCTGTAATCAAAGCATTAATTCCATAGTCTTACCTGAAAGGACAGAGCTTCAGGAAGAAATAAAAATAGTTTCTCTTTCCCTATGCCTTTAACAGAAGGTTTTGACTCCTATATCAACTGGGAAGAGGCAGGCTCTTGACAGAATGAGACTGTTTTCTCCAGTGCTGCATTCTTCACTTGTGGAGGTGCTGAGAGGAAACTGCTTCCAGCCACCTGGGCGAGGAGAGGACAGAAATGCCTGTCTGCATGCTGAAGGGCGTAGGTTGAAATAGAGTCTGTGAAGACAGGATGCCCTTGCTTGGCTTTCTGAATACCCTTGGAGAGTGGAGCAAAGGCAGGACTTGCCTGCAGGGCCTGTTGCATTTGCTATCTCCTCAGCTCACCTCTGCGAGCAGCCCTTTTTATGTAGGGGTGATATGAATCACAAGCCTTCCAAGTCCTGTGAGCATGACTCCTCAGTTTCTCTGTGGTTTGACTGTTCTCTGCAAGTAGGCTTCTTATTTTTTGGGGCTTTCTGTACAGCTGGTGGCAGGATTTCAGAAAACAGATGGAAAATCCCATCTTTCCTTAAGTCTTTCTGTCTTGTAGAGTTTAGCACCTCACAGGAGAGGGGCAGACTACTAGAATTTTGATTTCAGTTATTTAGTTGCTGGAATACGTAGCTGAAAGTATTGAAGAGTTGAGTAAAACTGAAGACTGAATGAAGGAAATGATACCAAACACTGAGTGCCTAGAGAGACTAAGAAAAAAAATACACGTACCTACTGTCACTGGAACTGCTTGTGACTGCAGACTCTTCATACCTTTAACATCTTACAGTCCACGTTACATGGGTAAGATAACTTTCAGTACTTTTGAAGTGAAACCTCAATTTTGTTGTACAGAAGATGTTAGAATGATCTAGTCTGCTAGTTGATCTAGTGTTAAGCTCTGTCGTATCACTTATGCTACCACTATGTGCCTTCAAACTGAGTTTTAAGTCCTAAGCTGCTCATGGAAGTGGTTGCAGCTAGGTTTGGAATAGGTAGAAAGTGTTTCCTTGGAATTTCCTATCTGGTAGTTAGGAGGGGACCAGCAGCCTGACTCTCCTTGTTTTCTCTGCCAGTAGATCAGGAAAGGGAGTAAGCTGGTTGCTGTGGCTGTCTGATTTCATCTCTTGTAGCTGTAATTGACCTAAATGTGTACCTGTGAAAGCTTTACTTATTGCATTGCTACCTGTAAGCTTGTAATTGCTATCATTGAAACTTATGCCTGAGATAAAATGAGATGCTGTGAAGTTCTGCTGTTTGTAATTGTTTGTTGCATCTCTGGTAGGGTGTTTGCTTTGAGACCTTTTCAGACCTACTTCTGGATTTATTGCAACTGAAAACCATCTTCAGTTTTACTTGCCTCCAGCCTTCAGTGTCTTCTCTAACTTTTGAAACTACTGTTATCAAAGCTGACTCTTACTCTTCTGTGGGTTCTGCAACTTCAAACTTTTAAAATACTTTTCTGTCTCCTGACAAAGAACAGGTGATCTAAAATGAGAAGCTGCAAAAAGAAAGCTCACCTGCCATATCACAGAGCAACTTTGCTTGAAAATTAACGTGAGAACATTGCTCTATCCGTTCTGCAGTCAAGAAAGTTTGTTATGGTCTGAATAAAGTAGAAACATTTTCTCTAAGTCTTGTGAGCTGTTAGCTTTGCTTTTATTCTATTTGAGTTTTCCTTATTTACTTTTTTCACTTCTGAGAACAAATATGTTAGTGTAATGTATGCATTGTTAAACTTTTGATCCAAAAAACCTGATTAAAGTGTCTAAGCAGGTTGCAATTCTAGGTTATTTTGAATATTTGCCTTTTAATAAATGGAAGCTGAAAGCAAGTGAAGTGTGCGTAATGTAAACTTGGAAGTTTATTGCCTCTGCCTGTGGATGTTTTACTACTTTCCACCTAAGCACTGTGCATGTTTTTAAGAGTGGATAAGCTTTTCATCAAATTAATGACTAATCCTTATCAAACAAATGTTCATCTTTCAATTAAGCATTCCTGTTCTTTAATTGTATGATGATTGGTGGACATACTAGTCATGAGTACATTTGAGAATTCAGATTCTTAATTTTCTCTCACTGCTGGTAGCAGGAATTTGCTGTGAACAGGGCATTATGTTCTGGTTGGATACCCATTATAATTAAATTATCATCTTTGTCTATGTTCAGTGAACCTTTCTTTGAGTAACTTCCAAAAGAATGCACCTTTTTGCACTTTGGGAAAATCTGAACTCTCTGAGGAAACAGGAGGAAGGTGGAAGAAGGTAAATATTTTTGAGGTCTGCTAGGCTTTCCTTGTAGGTTTGGCTAGTGGATTATGGTCAAGGCATAGTTGTTTTCTAATGCAGAATACAATAGCTTGCTTGTTTTCTTTTACTTTGGACTGGAATCTCTTAATCCCTTCAGACTCAAGCATGAGTATCACATGATTTGGAGGTGTTTGGTTAGTGTACTTCACTGCTGCAGAGGATCCCTCTACAGAGCAGATAAGTAAATTAGGACTGCAGAGAGAAGCCACATGGAAATTTTCAGTTTTGGAGATCCATGTCTACATTTTTAATTTTTTGTTGCCGAGTTGTGTTCTGGCAAAACCAAGGCAGAGCATCTGGTCTATTAGACTTCTAAGTAAGGAGTTTTAGAGCAGAAATCTGATCTCCTGGTTCATGAGAAAAAAGGACTACAGCTTCAATATACTGATAGTATATCTGTATATTCAGTATACCTACAAATGCTCCAACCGTGTATTAGGGTATTTGTATGGGAACTTCCTTGCAGGAAAACTGTGGTGGTACAGCTAATCATAAGTCCTTCTTTCAGCATCTGTGACCATGTGGGACATCAGTGGATATATAGCTGTATAAGTAGTAACTCATAAACCCTTGTTAAAGAAAAAATAATAAATATTCATTAGCAGACAATTTCAGAAAATAGTAGCTTCTTGTATAGCTGCTCAATGGTAACATCGTGCCTGGTCACTGTCATGTTACTTCCCTACTCCCCCACCCCTCTTCAGTTCTGCAGGCTTTAGTAGCTGGAACCAAAATGTCTTCCATGCGTCAGCCTGGAATTTTAGCTTTTAAATGATAGGATGAATGCTGATACTTGATGAGGGTAACTGCTAAAGACTGATCTAGTGAGAGGCCTTGACGAGTATGTTGTTGGAGTTTTCTAAAATAAAATAGGATTCCCTAAAATGCTGAAATATGCTAATGAACTGAGAATTGTAAAAAAAAAACCTCTAGTGATTTAGAAGATGCTAATCTTGATTCTTAGTGCTGCTTTTGCAGAATTTGGTACGTTAAGCACCAGATTACTGTTGCTTTGCTTGAAGTAGCTTCAGTAACTGATTCTGCCAGCAGCCGAAGCCTGCGTCTTCCCAAGCTGGTTCACTCACATCGAAAGAAATGCAAAAATAATTGGGGAGCCCTAGTCCTGGTGGCTCTATACTTAGCTCATTACTCCAGGCAAATTATCTTTTACTTCTCAAGTCTTGACTGGTAGGCTGGTTTAAGAGCTGTCTAGTTTTTGGTTGCTGGGTCATTCTAACTCTGCAATATTTTTGTTGCATAGGAACTTCTTCCTGTGGGTTCTTGAAAGGCTGGTGATAACCTGGCAGTGGAGGGGTCTAAGGACAGGAGTTCTTTAGTAATTCACTGAGAAAAAAGCAATGCCAAACTTGCTGTTGTAATCAACTTGGAGTAGGAAGCAATCTTGAGACCTGCTTGATGTGGTGCTTACCTGCAGCAGGTGGTTAGGTTCACTACTGTCACTGCACGGAGTGGGTGTGGTGTTCACGTGGAGGACTCAACCTGGAGAGTTATGGACAAAGGACAAAAGGATTTTGCTTGATTTGACAAGTGTAAGGTTGGTGTAATAAGGACAATAAGAGCTATTTCTTGCTTTCATTTTTTAAGACTAGTTTTTTAATAAGCTGTTTGTATAATGCACAAGTTTAGGTGCTCCCATCCTTTGAGGGTCACACCCAGAGAACAGTCCTATTAATTTTAATAGTGGTATTGCATCATTCCTTAGACCGCCATGTTCTTATTCAGCAGTGAGGTATGAAGACTTTTCCTCTTGCATAAGACATCTTGATTTGTTCTGGTTGGGGAGGAAACAGTTTGGCGGCTCCCTGAAGAGTAAGTTGCATGCTGCTGTGCCCTGTAGCTTATTTTCCTAAGCATTACTATTTCAAGTTACTGTCCAACTTGCTAAACTCTTAGCAGTATGTACAGCTGCCTGAGACTGGACCACTGCTCACACAGAGGTAGTGATTATCTGGCCAGCCCTTGCTTTACTGCTTCTAGCATACTCTTTACTCCTAGACCCAAATTGGCATTCAAATTGGAGACCTAGTAGGGCTAAGCCTCATGTACCTGAACATATTTAAGAGCCGCAAAATTGCAATATGGCTTAATCTCCCTAGTCTCCTTTCAATTTCTCAATATTTATAACTACTATTGTTTTTTCTCGTTCCTCCAACAAAATTCAGTTTTTAGTCTCATCATAAACGCTTGGTACCTTGTGTCAATCCCAGCAGACCAAGCAGTGTACTGGTTAAGAAGTAATTTTTCTAAAAATACACAGCAGATTCAGTAACACTTGTTATTGAGCTAAACCGACTTCACTTACCAAAGGCAAGGAGTGGTAAGTTAAAACATGTCTTGTCAAAAGAAGTCTGTCTTAAGTGACTTGTATTGTGAAAAGGGCAAGTAGGGACTTAAGTTTTTTGTGCAAGAATTACTGTATTAGCAGTAAGCAGGTGGGCTGGGGAGAATCTAGTTAAGCTTACAGTTTAAAGAAAGGCCTAATGCCAAAAAACCCTCCAAAAACTAATTTATGTGCTTAAACTCCACAATTTTCATACTGACTCTTGCCAAGACAATTAAAGAATTCGTCAAGCTAGTTTGAATTTCCAGCCTGGGTTTGGAGTGTGGTAGCTGCTTCTGCAGGTGCCGAGAATGCTCAAGTCTGTTCAGGTAGGCTGGTAAGTCTCAGTGGTTTTATTGCTGGAAAGATTTTTAGGAGTCTGAAGATGTTCCTGTGAAGCACATCTGTGGTGTAGTTGCAGATGTAGCCAGCTGGGTTTTTTTACTGCTTGTAAAAGGTCAGCTTTTGAACTTTCATGAATTGATGGACAGTAAACTTTAAACCAGTGTTGTAGCACCTGTTTTCTAGAACTTAAAGCCTCCTGTTTGACTCTGGAAAACTTACAAGGAAGAATAGGATCCCTGTATGGGGTTGGTGTTCTTAAGATCTCCTTAACCCTATTTGTAACTAACGAAAATGCAAAAGGTGAAGTAGTACCTTAGGGCCGATTCAGAGAAGGCTTGTTCAGTGGAATGAAGGTAAATTGTGGTAAAACAACTCAGTGCATCCATCGTGTTAGCAAAAGAAAACACAATCAGCGTCATATTTCAATAACAATTAGTCAGGTTTTGCCATTGTATTCTCCCCTAGATGACTTTATGCTAAGTATTGTTGAAAGACTTAGCAGAGTTTGTACATGTTGAAACAAATATGATGGATTGAAACTTGTCTCAAGAACCTGCTGCTTGTTAAAGGACCTCAGAAGAGCCTCTTTACCTGTAACCCCTCAAAAGTCATGCCGATGACTTGGTTACTTTGATTTTTTTTTTTAATAACACTTTAACCAGAAATAATAAAGAGTTTAAACAATGTACTGATAGTTTATTGGCTGTAAGAATGTGGAAGAGAAAGTGGTGAATCTTTCTGTGAAGCTGGGAATCTACAGGTTGTGCTGGGTGAGTGACAACTCAGCCTCTAAATGGAATTCAGAGCATCTTTGCCATATTATAAAAAGCTTGTTGCCTGGTGCTGATCTGTTCCTCCAACATAGAGCTTCTTGTAACCTTTAAACTCTAAGTATAGAATAGGAATTTATCCTGTTAAAACCTGCATTTGTTTAAGGAGTTAGCTCCTACTTATTCACCTATGTCCTACATCTCTAGATCTCGGTTATTTAAATACCAAGGTGTGTGTCACTCTAAACTTACTGGGTAGGTAAGTTTTTTTTTTTCCTTTGACAGAAAGAGGTAAATGTGACCTGTAGTAAACAAACAGCTTTTTATTCTTCAGTTTTGTTTATGTACAGTGTTCAACTCGTAAATTAGGATTTAGGACTTGGTCTGCCAATGAGTTTTTGCCTGTGAAATCCTGGAGATTTGTCCAAATACTTCTGAGACAAAGAGCATCTAACTTCAACTTTATTTTGGAAGTGATATATTTTACATTGTATCTGATGTCAATTTTACAGGCTTTCTTTTTGGGGAGGAATGGGCAAAAGTCCTTACTAATGTCTCATCTAAACAAAATAGGCTGGGTGAATACTATAACGTATACTGGATATATGGATTATTTTAAAAATGAAGTGCTTGATGATGAAGTAGGTTGAATGGAAGGGTCTGAAGGTCTCAATTCTGAAGTAAGGAGTAAGTCTTCTAATTTGTCTAGTTAGGTTTGCCCTACTTTCAAGCCTCACTGAATTTTGAAGAGAAGTAACAGAATTCTTTTGTGTAAAACAGTATATTTTGAGGTAGCTTGGTGTAAAATTTCCACAGAAATGTCGCGCATACTGAGCTGGTGGGATGGGAGTTAAGGTGAGTTAAGTTCATCACAACTCAAATGTAGTTCTTTCTCCTTCTTCCAGTGTTTTAACTCCTTGTCACAAGTGACACGGCCTTCCTTGCAGACAGATTTGAGGTGGAAATCTGCAACTTAACCTTTGTTTCAGTGTTGCTTCAGCCCATTGCATCTTCTGAGTTTAACTTGCAGTCTCAGTGCCACGTTCAGCGTGACTAGACTGATACACTCTGAAGGGGGATTTTTAATACAACGCTTCTAGTCCAAGGTTGCTGCAAGTAAAGCATTAGCAGGTGCTTCTGCAGAGCTTTATCTTGCTTCTGTAGGTAAACTGGTCCCTAAATGAAGTTGCTGGTGTACAGCAGCCGTCCCTAGGTAGAATGCTGCTAGTGTGCTGTGGTTAGGATAGCTACACAGTAATAGGGATGCTTTGTGGATCGTGCCGATTGAGGTGAGGATACCAGCTGCCTTACAGCACTGGGGTGTTGGTATGAACTATTGGTACAGCAAGGCCTGCTGATTTCAAATTATCCCTCAAATGTGCAACTCCTGAAGCTGTTCTGTATCTTGGTCAACCAGAGTTTGAAAGCATCACCTGCAGGACATGCAGCTCTCCTAGGGTTTGCCTCTACTGCTCTCTGGCACTGGGCTGTGCACCTGTGGTGCTGCTTGAGTTCTACTTGAGATTTATGCAGGAAGTGGAAGCAGATGCATTCCTCTTTCTCCGAACTATTTTATTAATTGTTAACTGAAACAGTTGAATTGCTGTTTTTTGTTTAGTATTTGTGGTAAGACTTGATATGTTACTTGAGAAGTGCTCATGTGTTTTCCACAGATAAAATGTGCTTAGTCCTTGTGGGTTATGGAGTAGTGGGTTATTGGTTTTGTGGATGTTAAGGTAGCTATGTATTTAATTCACTACTGAGAACTACTGCACTGAAACTTCATACTGGAAAGTTATTCAGTAACTCTGTTTTGGTCACTGAGCTGCAAAAAATAATGCTGGTGAACTTAGCAAGGTTAAATGAAAAATGTACAAAACACAAATGTATGTATTTCAGAGCCTGTTCCTAGAGGTAGTAAAGCTTCCATTGGTAACTGTACTCAAGCAGATATTCCTCCTGGCTCTAACAACACTAAAAATGTTATTAATTTTTAATACCTATAGACTTAGGACCTCTAGCTCTTATTTCTGAGGCTTTATTTTATCTTGACTGTGAGCAAAATGATTAATGCTGAAAAGGCATGATTTGCTTCGAACTTCTTACAAGGAAAATAGAACATGTGCATTGCTGTGTTTGCTCTGGTGTAAGTTACTTCAGAGTGTTGGCAGATCTCTTCCATGAGATCATGTATCAGTCTGCGAGGTAGAAGCTAGTCTGCTAGCACACTTAATCTATTTTTGATTTGTCAAGATCTCAAAGGTAGAAACAAAAAGCACTTTGTCCTGGCTATTCTCCTGAAGACTGACACTTGAATAGACCACTAGAAAGAGTGATTCACTTATTTTTCTTAACATGCTGCTCTTGCTGAGTAAAGCTCATTGTTTTGTAGAAGTCACTTCCACTGTCGAAGTTCAAAGGCTTTCATCTATAGGTTGAACATCTTACACTGGGACTTTGAAATGAGGTACTTGTGTGTGTTTGAATGGTTCCAAGGTCAACCTTGTCAGCATAAGTAGGTGAAACTTCTCTGGCAGCTGGTAGCCCTTCTGTAAAATAAGGTTATGCCAAGGCTGAATCTTACTGCTGCCTTCCATCAGATCTTTGGTGCTGTATCTCCTTTCCCTCAGTCGAATGAGAGAAGGAGAGTATGACTGGAGGTGCTTTTTGATCAGTGCAGAGGCTGCTCTGGATATCTCATATCTCCAGGTTTTTGGTGGACTCTCCAGAGAACCATTCATGGTTATTTATGCTTTATTGCTGAGAGAATTGAAGTCTGGCAGCATATCCTGGAAATACTGCATCCAGGTTCTAGCTGTTTTTACATATTATGATAAACCTTTCTTCATTGTTAATCCCAAGTGTCTAGAGACAGTTAAAAGTCTGAGTCTTTACCTCACTATATAATTTTTCCTGTGGTCATTTTCCAAAGGTCTAATCATCAGGACTTTAAATTTCTCATGCATATTAGAGCTGTGTGAGAATTTCCCTGACACTTGCAGGCAATCACGAAGTATTCAGTTTTCTTTAAGCAGTTGAGTGTGTTTTTTCTATTGTTTATTTCATGCTTTTCAGATTTCTGTTTGCATTTACCTTAGCTAAGCAATAATAATTAACTCAAGCATTGAACTGATTGAGTTATCTTATTAGGAGAACAAACCAATAACCATTATGCAATGAACATTATTGCAACTTCCTGGTAATGAAAATTCCAGTAGTGGCATACTTGATTTAATTTTTAAACTTTGAGAAAATAGTGGTAGTGATAAAATCAGCTTTATAACTGACTGTCACTTGGGCAGCTACTTAATGCTAGTAAAAAGCTTGGGGTGTGTAGGAAGAATTGTAGTGGCTTTATAGGTGTTGAGGATAACAACTGGTTGTTACATTAATATAGGGAATGTCTGGTGAGCTGCTGCTTCTTAGCATTTGAACACCAAAGAATGTGGTATCCACTGAAGTTTTTTAATTACTGATGCTTCCACAGACAGTCTGGATCACTTGCTTATTTCCTTATAGTGATTCTGTCTAGATGTATTTAAGCTGGAAACTGCAGAGTTAAAGACACTTGGATATTGCTGTCCTACCCTTCCACCAAACTACACTGTTGAATCAAGCATGTGTTTGTCTCCTGAAGTAGGCATCCAAAATAGGTGGGAACTGCTCGCCAAGTGGTAGAATGTGGGCCTTTTTAAATGGAGACAAGGTCAGACAGAAGATGTCTTTAGGTAAAAGGAACCTTACTTAAAGGCTCTAGGGCAGTTTTTGTGTACAGCTGGTATGGACCATGGTACTAAGGATGCTTCCAGGAAAGATTAATCTCTTTTGGCTGTAGATAGCTCTGGCAGGTTTTTTGGCATGGCAACTTGGTTAAACCAGCACTGCTGTAGAAATAGATACAACCTCTTAAGACCTCACTGAAAAGCTCTGAAGAGCTTTTTCTTCATGTCTTGTGTAAGGACAGCTCTGACTTGGTGGGGAGTGTCAGCATGTGACTAAACTTCAAGCAG
This sequence comes from Burhinus oedicnemus, assembly GCA_008921705.1. Taxonomy (NCBI): domain Eukaryota; kingdom Metazoa; phylum Chordata; class Aves; order Charadriiformes; family Burhinidae; genus Burhinus; species Burhinus oedicnemus. The sequence continues at coordinate 351,508 of VFFE01007166.1, read as the reverse complement.
TATCACTGTACAAGTCAGAATTGTTAAGGCTTCCAGCCTCACAAGTGAAGGCATCAGTTCTGTCCCATTACCCTCTTAAATTGCATACCATCTCAAATTTGTTTCTTACCTCACTCTGTATTATTGTGCTTACCTTTAGGCACTGATTACCAGCTCTGTAGGCTGAAGCACAGCTGTATGACCTGCTGATAGGTGAATGGGCACTAACTGCTGGGTAAGCACCTCAAGACTTTCTGCTTGGCCGCAAGTGCCCATGTGGAGATGGTTACTCAAAGGCTTAGGCAGTGCCTGCACACAGATGCACTTCAAAGGCAGGCAGATGCTCTTTACTGGCAGAACTGGGTGTTGTTGCTGTTCTGTACCAGTTCAGAAGCTTCTAGTATAATAGAAACTTGCCCCAAAGCCAAATTTTGATGGCGTATCCTACTGAATTTTCTATTTATTTTTACAGATAACTGCCATGGGATTAATTGTATCTTAAATACAGGTATTTTTGAGCAATTATTGAAGAATGTAAGGTGGATGTTTATAGAACAATAGTGGTTTTAGTCTAGGATACGTTAATGGCATTATGGAAGCTAGCTATTGTGTTAACAGAGCCATTCTAAATATACTTCAGCATTGCATTCTTGACAGAGTAATTGTGATGCCAGGACTTGACTATGAATACAACTTACATGTGCACACTCATATGAGAATGACAGAATAGCACATGCTAGGCTTGAAGATAGTGTTTCTTTCAGTATGGTTTGGCATACGGCAGAATTATCCTTTGCTTTTGAAGTGTTATGCAGACTCGGTAATGCATGGCTGTTGAGAAGTGACTGCAAGCTGCAGGTTCTGGGAAAAATCTGACTCCTTCACAAGAGAATGCCTCTGTTTCTGCAGTATATCTAGAGAAAACTGCTTGCAAAGCTTGTGTTGGGCTCTTTTATTGGGTATGACATGTCAGGAAGACGGTTCTGTTTTTCCATCTGCATGAGAAGTCCATCTTCTAGCTTTGGTCTCCCAGGCTTTCTGTTTTTTCCTCTTCCTTGGGTTTTTAGCTTGTTTGTGTACTAGTTTATTCTTCATCAGTCAAGTTGTTGGAGGGGAATACCTGGTGCATAATACTTGCAAGCTTCTGTAATGGATTGCTGTGAACTGGTCCAATGTCTGCTGCTTTCTGTCGCTGAGCTTGCTCCTGACTGCTTAATTTAAAGGAAGTACAAGTGTTCTGACCAGGAAGGAACATGTATCCCAAGAGTCAAACTATCTGACAGACACTGCCTAGTGTAGCTGTCCTGATACCAATGAGGATGGACTTTCATGGTTATGAAATCAGTAAAATACCATCTCTCTAAACACTCTCTTGAACTGTCTGGTCTCCCTGGAAGAACTAGACAGTCTTCTGAACATACAAACTCTTCAGGCCATCTAAAGCTTGTTTTTTATTGCAGGCAAATGTCTTGATGACCTGAAGGAGGACTTTAGTAGGCTGAGGAAGTCTTTCTTGCAGTTTTTCCTCCTGGCTACCCATACTAGCAGGAGATGGGCATGTTTTTCACAAGGGAACGAGCATCTACTTGAAGTCATGATGCATCAGGTTCTATAGTGAAAAGTGTTAGTTTAAATAGAAGTGGAAGTGAACTAGCCTTAAATGCCTGAAGACAGGAATGCCAATGGCTGAAGGATCTATACCTTGCTTCAGACTTCCCTTTAAAAATGTCTTGGGTTTCTGATGGAGTGCAATGGGCCGGTTGACTTAGGGAGTACAAGTTACAAGGTGGTAACTTGGAGTGGGGAGAGTTGAGGCTCTGTAAAAGTGAAGGTAAGGCAAGAGGGCAATATGAAGAGCTGACATGCTATTACTGCATTGATTTCTATACCTGTGCAAGGCCTATACATTAAATGTATGTTACTAAACTTCCCTCCTGTGGAAGCAAAATAGCAGACTTCAGTTCCTCATTCTTGCTGCTTTAGTTTTTCCTAAGGCTGCTATCAGAGTAGCTTTGCTTCATGCTCTGGCAGTCTTGCTCGAGCTGTCGGTGCAGTCTGCAAGTCTTTCACTGTGCAGTTGATTGAGCAGTGGAAGCCTGAGTAAGTATCACTGGCTGGTTCTCAAGTCTGACATCATATCCAAGAATTAGATGGCTCTCTTTCACCATGGGGATAATGAAATAATTCCTACTGTGTAGGAATTCATTAACTCACATTTCATTAATGACTTCTAAGAGGATAACGAGTATGTTAGAGGTGAACTTGCATAAGACTTCTGACATCCTTTTGATAAGATAAACAAGAGTTAAAGCTATGACAAAGTTTAAGTGTGGCAGTGATGCCTCACTGAGACAGATGGCATGTGGTATGTTACATGTACTGACTTTAAAACTAATTTAATGGCTTTAATGGTTTAGAGAAAATAGCCTGCCTTTAAAGTTGTTGGAGAAATAACTAATGCCCAAAGCCAGATGGGTGTCTTTAATGTGGAGGCTGCGCCTGGTTTAATTGTTGTACAGAAGGGTGATGTTCAGCCCAGCACTGAAGGGATTCAGGGCAGGTGTGAGAGCCCAACAAATAAATTGGGGGACCTGCAACAATAAAAGCATATGGAGGGGAAAGCATCTTGATGAAGGACAGCTGCTCCTGATTTGTATAAAAATTCTGGTACAAGAGTGTTTTTAACCTTGTTGGGTTTCTAGTTTTAGCAGTAATGTATCTTAAGCAGATAAAAAATTTGAATATCTCTTAAATGTTAGTGTCGTGCGCTCTTCCCTCTCATGTATGCAGTTTTGCCAGCTTAAACTGCCATATGCTACTCTGCAAGAAAACTTTGAAGGGGAGAAAGGTTACCAGATTTGCTAAGGGATTTTCACTAACATTATGTTCAAAATAATAGAACTGACAACTCTACCCCTAGCTTTAGGGCTGACCATTTTAAAGGAGGCTATGGGAATTAGGTGTATTGTCTCACATTAGAGCCAAAATGAGTCCTTGGTGTCCTGGGCTTCCTGATAAATGTGGCTATGGCTGTTGATCAAGCTACCACACCGAATGTGAGTACTGTTCTATTCTGAAGGCTTGCTAGGGAGTTCATCTCCCTCCAAAAGAGGTTTATCTGTGCTGTGCAATTGAGCCAATAAACTAGTATAATCAGATTAAGCTGTTTGTGGGAGGAATGATGATTGGGTATTCAAATGCCTAACAAACTGTCTGATGTCTTGACTGTTGTTGTGAGTGTGCTGGCATTAGAAGTTCATCCCCACAGGTAATAACTGAGGTCATTTTAAGCAGAGGCCACAATAGCCTTGGACATCTGAAGAAATCCAGTACTTCCAGGTGGTCCAATAAGATCTTAAATTACCTGATATTTGTAGAAGCACTGGGTGAGGGAATAGTGATTTTTACCTGGGAAGAAGTTCTAGGTGGTGGTCTGGTGAGTCAGGTGGCTGCCATCCTGGAGAACTAGATATGTCCCTGCCCTGTTGTGGATTGTGGTGCTGGCTAGTAGTACTGGGAACTTCTACAGGTGTGTGTAGAGTTACAGTTTTGCTGTTAAATACACAACTCTGGGCCTGAGTGCTCATCTCTGCAACTCAGACCCCCAGCTAGTGGCGTTGTATTTCCAAAATACAGAGCAAAAAAAATATAAAAATTGGGAGTATTTGAAGAACTAGACTTTAAGGCATCTCTTCTTGGTACCAAAACTGGAAGATCCTTCTGATGCCTTGAACTCTTACTTTTTCAGCCTTTTAAAAATATGTTACTTCCACTTAACCATCTGGGACAGTGTGAAAACCATGATAAGCACTGGGGATCTTTACCGGAAGAGCTGCTATAAAATGAGCAGTGTGGAAAAGACTGACTTGACTGAGAACTCCACGCTGACTACGAGGTTTGATAAAAATGAATACAATGAAAAATTCCAGGTTCAAGGAGTGTTGTCGACCTAGGTCACTGACTGAGGATGGGGTTTATGGGAAGGAAAGGATGGAGAAGGGAATTAGGGATCATACATATTCCAAGAAAGGCTGAACTAAAGCTTCATGGGTGGTCATAGTGCTTGCATTTTCTAATGTGTGATTCTTCACTCATGTTTTTTATAGACAGACATTTTAAGATGCAATTACAAGTTGATTTCCATGCCATGTAGTGAGAATTAATGCTGTGTCATTAATACATGGGTCTCAGGCTGTCAGCTTTGCCTCCCGTGTTTATTTTATTGTGCAACTACCTGTAACAACTTTAATTCTTAGTCCAAAAATCCGTCACCAAAACATGCCTGCCCTGTCAAGGATCTCTTCCATTACAGCAGCATTTACACACCAGTGCTCTGACTTCTTGGGCTGTTGTATGTAGAGTAGTAAAATACCAAAACAGGCTGTTTCTTCCCTGCTCTTGGAAGATCTGTATTTCAGCATCCATGGTAATGGTACCTGGAAAAAAGAACATCTTCAGTTCATGTCAAGCTTTAAGTTGTTCAGACTGAACATAGAAGTTCAGCTGTAAGTGGAGCTTCATGGATTTTGTTGGTTGTTCTTGGAGGCCTCTACCATCAGGGAAGATTTTGAACAGTTCTGTTGGCTGGACCTGAAACTGATGCAGTGATGTTATATTTCCAAGCTAATGACACAGATGTGGTACTTTTATTCAAACATACATACCTTGGATCCTTGTACTTGGTTGACAAATTAATTTAAGCTTGCCAAATAAGCTTTCCTACATAAAGTTGTAATCTTCTATCCAGGAGAGGCGTTTGGCCATTTTTTTTTGGTGTTTGAATCTAGATGTACAAAACTATGCAAGCTTTTTCAGAAATACAAGACCTGAATACTGAGGTTGTTCCTACAGCAGGCTGTTATTTATCTAAATTGCAAATCCTTTTTCATCTCAGCTCTGAGCATTTGCTTCTAGATTTGTCTTTGCATGTAGGTTTGTTACACCAACTGCATAACCTCTTGAAATAAAGGCTGACAATAAAAGTGAAGTAGACTTAAGTATTCTTAACATTCTTATCCTTGTTGTTTTCCTTGTTTTTGCTTAGCGTGAAGGCTTCCTTTGCCTTTGAGTATTTTTATGAACTATGTTTAATTAAGATTTGAATCTTAATATTGGAACAGGTTGTCTAGAAAGAATATGCTTGGAGGTATTCAAACTTTGGCTGGACGAGTCTTTGAGCGACTTGATCTAATTGGAACTGTGTCATGTAGGGGCTTGGACTAACTGATGTTCAGTTGTTCTGTTCAACCCAAATTGTTCTGAATTTTTTTTGCTCGTATATCTATCCTGGTGCGTTATACTTTCCCATGTGGACTTAAAGGGGCAGAAGTAACTTCTGCGTTTTTGTAATTGGATATTGAATCTTGTTCCTGTGACTGTTAACAGCACAGAAGCCTCTGGTGTTGAATTTGAGTCTCTTTCAGAAGGGATGCTTTCTGTGAAGCTCAGCCCTCCTGGACCTGATGGCAAGCTTTACTGCAGGCAGCTTTTATCTTTATAGTTACGGGAAGGAAAGAAATTCCTGCCCTTTTTTGGTTTGGACTGTGACCAAGGTTGACACCTCATAAGGCCTTTAAGGAGATCCTTAAGTACCTGAGCAAACGGAGTTTCTCAGTATTGTGTTCATACGTTGTCAGCAGCTTCTTCCTGCTTGTGCATCATGAAACAAGATGTCAGTTGAGGTCAAGGGTTTTTGCCATTTAATTTTGCCAGGTGCAAAGCAGTAAATTAGGACCCAAAAATCAAGTGCTAAACCTCTTATTATTCCTTACTTACGTTGTATCTACTTTTTTGCCAAAAGTTTCCTCATTACTTTTTGAATCTAAGCAAATGCGGCTTGAGTATTTTATCCTAAGACAGACATATTGGAGAGCATGTTCAGTAAGTACAGACTTGCTATTAAGTCGGTTACCAAAGGATAGCTCAAATTGAAGGCTAAAGAATAAAAATAGACTAATTTAGTTGATCTTATATAGTTTTTACTGTGAAATGCTACTTCTATGCATGTAATTGAAGCTTGATATCTGCAAGTCACAGGTAAGAATTCAACTGTTACAAATGTCACTTGTGCTGTTTTCGTTTCTTTAAGTAAGCTCGTGGACTAATATGCACATGTTCTTGCATGTCTTTATAAAATACAACTTGACGAGGACATGCTAAATTTACTGTAAGGCTGGTTATAAATCTTTTTTGTTTCTTTAAAGGAAGGTTAAGTCTTACTGGCTGATAACAGTTCAAATGCAAAACAAAAAAGTGGATAACTGAAGCTTCCTGCATACTGATTTACATCTTTTTTAAAATCTGGGATTATATTATATTTAAAATAGAGATTACCTTACCTGATGCATCAATAACAGAATTAGCTGTTGAACTGCACTCACTTCTACAGTGCCTGTGGGAAAGGTGTGGATGCTTTGTGTTCAGGTAACTTGAGGAGCCCAAACTTCTAAAACTGTCTTTAAAATGATGATTTATCCCTTAATTACAACCGAGTCTTTTTTAGTAAACTAGGTTTGTTTTGAGTCACACAGAGAAAGAGTGAATGTTCCCTAAAGGACAGAACACTTACAAAGAATATAGGAAGTCATTTATTATTAATGTTCTTCCTTCTCAGGTTTTGTTATATCTATCAATATGAATTGAATTTCCTAGGGAAAATAAGTGAGAGAGGTTTTAAGTCAGGGTTTGCCTGGCTTGAATGAATCCACACAAAACCAAATTTTGGGGGAAAGTGTTCTGGATGGTCCCATTAGAGTTCACCGGGACGTGTCTGTATATACAGGCAAATGCATTCCTACAACAATTCAGCACTAGAAGCACTTGATGTACAGCAACAGTTTCTAGTGTTGAACTGCGTAGGAATGCATTTGTCTGTATATACAGACACTTGTTACTATCTTGCATTACTTAGTTTGTCATGCTTTTTTTTAAAGGTCGTTTAGAATAAAATACGATACTGGAGTAGTAACTCTTTTTGCTAAAAACTAATCAACTATACAGAACTTTGTGGTTTGATCTAAGTGAGCAAATAAGAAATCCAGACTTATATCTTCATGTTCCCTGGAGACGCTCATTCCTGTTGGTTGATCTAGCCATTGAAACGGTGATTTCAAGGGGGATGTAGTTACCATATAGGATTGATTCCCTTTTCCAAATAAGGCAAATATCTGCTGATACCCTCCTAAGGAAGCTTGAACATTCTGGTCAATGGATTTTTAACTATTTAACTAAATACAGGGGTGGGGAGGGGAGAGATGGTGGCTAGTAAATATTAACTGGAAACATGTCAAACCTTGTTTCACTGGAATAGTTGCAGTCTGTTGCAGAACTTATTTTAATTCTAACTGAAGCTCAGTGTTTTGATATACATACGTGCTTTGAAAACAACCACAAAACCTTCTTTGGTGCCTCTCTGAAATGCCTGAATATATTTAACTTTGGCTTCATGCTGTTTAGTTTTTTAGAATAAGCATATTCTGTTAATCCAAGTAAATTCTTTCCTGGCTCTGTAAGTGTAAACTGACAAGCTTGTGGACTTCCACCATTATGGAAGTTGTTATATAGAGAATAGATTTTAGGGGGTTGTCGTGACTGAACCCATCCTCCCTGGCTAGTCTGGAAACATGACTTTAGAAATTGTAATTGTTCTTGCCTCTGACATGTTCCAGATTTGAACAAGATGGTTGCAGAGCATACTACCTTGGTTTGGTAGTGGGAGGGCTGCTGGATGCAAAAATAAATACGCTTAAAAAAATTGACATAATAGAGCCAACTCGTTCTGAAACAGCACTGTTGTGCCTTTAGAGGAATAAATTTTGCAGTTTGACAAAATTAACTAGTCTGTTTGAAGACCTCTGTACATAATACCAGATACTCATAACATATATAATTGATCTTCAAAACTAGTTACCAAAATTGAAACATGTTAAGACTAGCTTTAAATTTCTTTAGGCGATCTTAAGAGATGCAAGACTACTTGTGCCTCATGTCTCGTACATCAAAGGCATGTATAAATGCTGTTTAAATCCTTGGTATTTGATTAGCTCAAGTGAGAGCCCCTCACTGTAGTTCAATACGCAGAAGGCTCAGTGTCCTTTTTCTGCATGTTTGTAGGACCCTTTTCAAAGCTATCCTTCTTTGCTTGCCTTTTGTTTAAGGCCTTACTGAAGTGTGATTTGCAAATGGAAAGTAGTATTTTGCCAGTTACATTTCTTGCTTCTGAAAGTAACTGACTATCCATGAATGGAAAAAGATGGGAATAAACAACTCTTAATACGTGGGAAATATTGAAGTGACTTTTAACTATAGGAGAAAAGGTATTTGCTCTTCTGCTTTTTCTCCTAGCTGTAGTGAATTGAATCAGCTGACCAAAGAAAGGACATCAAGTAGCAGGTTTCTTGGAGGCAGTATGCTGATAGATCAGCCAAACCAGTTTGTCCCTTGTGATCTAAATATAGGAAGCCTCCTTAATTGGGGAAGGCATCCGAGTTCTGTGTATGTCTTAATACATGTGGGGAGCCCAAGCTCTTCAGTGCTGTGCCCAGTTGAAGGGCAGTGCTAGGATGAGTCTCCTCTCCTGCTCTAGAAAACCTGACTAGTAACACAGCATACTGCTGAAAGTTTGGAGAAGTTGAAGCTGGAAATGGATTGATGCAATAACCTGTTTGTCCTAGTCTGGAAGGGGTTAGCTGCTCAAATGTAAGCAAGGCAGTAATCTGTTCTGGTAAATCATGCGTCTGGCTTTAAACTGGAGCTTGCTGTCTAAATAGGAGCTAGCAGGAAATTCCTTATACTCACTTCAGCTGCTAGTGTTTCCTTACCCAGCTCTTGCTGGTCTCCTTATCATGCACAAGCAGATGTGGTTTTATCTCTTCATAATTTGACTTTTGCCTTACAGTATTTACACATAGTAAGTGGCTGGTTGAATAGTGAGTGCTGTTGATGCCTTGGCAGTTCCATGGATGATGCCTGAACAAATATTTGGACTGCCCTCTAGAAAACAGTTGTTTATGATCCTAGAAAAAGCTAGTCTGACTCTTAACTCCTGAAATGTGAAATTTAGAAGGTCACTTCATAAAAAGGGGTCTTTTGTGACTAAATAAAGCTGGCTGTCTACCTAGGTCAGCTCTTTGAATATGATTACTTGGGTCAGTTGTGTTACCAGGATGGTTCTGCATGTACCAATAAAGAGATACTTGAACTAATGCTTTTCCTGTATTGAATTAACTTAGTATTTTATATTGTAAATAAACAGTAGTACTAATGCTGTGATCAAACATACTTTTCCCCTGCCATGGTTGGTTGAAAGAGATGAGCTCTTCATCCCTGAGTTCACGAATGCTGGCAGAAATATCATTACTGTGTGTTATACCCAAAGACAACCTCAGTTCCTTTTGGTACTGGATGCAGTTGTATGCTTAATAGCTCTAATGCAGATCAGGGCTTTTTGAGCATAATTGATATTTGAACTGTAAACTCTACCATTTAAAGTTAGTCTGCTTAATGCTTTGAGAAATAAATGTGTAAATAGTTTGAGATGAACAAGCTAATTGACTAGTTCTGTAAAGAAATTGACACTTCTGCAGGTGCTGAAGTGATTTTTAAGCTACCTCAGATTCTGTAAAAACTATAAACGTTGTGCAGTTGCTTTCAGGCTATGCTTTTTATCAGCATCTGGTCTGGAAATAACATATACTGCATTGTAGAGTAGTGGTGTTACAAGCTGACTTCTTTCTGGATTAGTTTTGTCTTGCATCTAGGAGTTGGATTAAGTCATGAGGGGTCTGAAATGCCAGAGTTGGTGTAAGATAAGGAAGGAGAGCATTTTGTTGGGGAGGAGTATGGGAGCAGTACCCTTTCTGATGGCTCACCGTGTTTCATGGAATGTGAACATAGTCTATTTTAAAAGTAAAAACACCTTAAGTGTCACATTAAAAAAAAAAAAGGCATTTTTGAAGTGTGCTGCAATTTTACCAAGTGCTGATGTTAGGCCATTTGAAATTACTAACTTTCACACTTGTATAAGGTAGTCCAGTGTCAGTCATTGAAGGCTGAGCCTCTCAAATGGCCTTCTCTTCCTAGGTGAAGACAGTGAAGGTGGGTATGTATCTTGCCCAAACGGCCTCCTTGACAGAACAGTTTTTTCAATGCAATTTGAGAATTAATGGATTAAAACTTAAGTAGTCCATAATTCCATTGTGGAAGGTGTGCAGTAAAAGTGATGTCTAGATACAGGCCTTGATAACAGAAAACGAACTTCTCCAGTGTCCTGTCTGTTCCTAGCTGTGCAGCTGATCAATCCTACTGCTCTGAGCCTCGGTGGGGGGCTGAGTTTCCTGTTATGGACACCTTGTAATAACTCAGCCTACTTAATTCATTGAGAAATAAATGTTTATTCATAGCAGGTACTTGGTATTTGAATAAAGTTGTCTTATGACAAAAGCATCGAGTGGTGTTTTGTTACACAGGATTTAAAAGCTTTGTGCCAGACAAAGTATAGTGAAAATGAGGTCAGCTTACACGCTTAGGAGCTAATAGCTGTAACTGCGTGTATGTTGTCCTGAAGTAGTTCAATGGGAAAAAAACCTCATGGGACTGTAACTTGAAATTCCAAAGGACTCTTCAAATGAAATTTGAAAATAGGAAGAACTAAGAAGCAAAACTTTCTTTTTTTAATTACTTGTAGATTTCTTTAGTGTTGCATTGGCTGTCAACATAATATGATGTGTGAGGAGCCTGTTCTGTGGGTAGTGTGTAATGCTGCTTTTCTAGAACAGCAGCTGTCTCTGTTCCAGTACTCATCCAGTTACCAGAAAGGACTGAGTTAAAGCAAAATCCTACTGGAGAAGGCAAGGGGGAGGAATAGGAGTTTTGGGAGGATGAGTAAAACCTTTGAGACTGATTAACAACCTCTTATCTCTATTTGTTGCCTTTCTTCTAGAAAGGAGAAAATAAGTGAGGGAGTGACTCGTACCAAATGGACTGTGAGGACTTTAGTGGAAGAATGGGAAGTATGAGGGGCAAATTATTCCCTTCTTACTCTGCTCTGCCACTTCAGATGGAAACATTTGCTGCCTGATCTCAGTCTTGCTCACTTGCTTTTTCTGTTTCATAACTTCAATCTAATATTGCCCTACTTTTCATGGCTTTTTGGTTACCTTTTGACATAATTTTCCCTCCTCAACATACTTACCTTTCTAGCTTAGAACTTCCACAAGTTGTACTTGGTTTCCACCAGCTCAGACCCTGGTCAACTTTGTGTGTCCTGTCAGCTTTCGTTTGGCTACTGGATTCAGATCCCATCCTTACAGATCGGTTGGGACTGTGGAGAGATCTGCGTAGCTCATTGGTCCTTCTTGGTAGATGTTACTTGTCTGTCGTGCACATAAAATTGAGGAATACAGAGTAATTGAAATAAAAGGAAAATGGTAGAATAGTTAATAATTGAGCTTTAAACTTCCAGTGGTTTATCAGAAGATCTTTGATGGGTAAATTGGATCCTGGCTTATGTATGAACAATTGCAGCATTTGGATCCTTAGGGTTTTATCCAAATGAAAAAAAAATCAAAGAAAAGAAAACCTGAAATCGTATAAGAAAAAGTGAGAATTTTCGTCAGATTTTGGTTTCAAGCTTGCTGCTGTGTTTTGGCCTGGGTGGCTTTGAGATGAGTGAAGGAGAATACTCATATCTTTTTATTCAGAAACACTCTTTCCTAAAAAAAAAAAAACCACCAAACAACAAACCCCTCTTATTGATTGGAATAACTAATACTCTAATCCCACCTAAAGTTCCACTGATTTTTCTTCTTTACATCAGTTACGGAGAAATGGACCTTTCTTAATGAAAGATCAAATTTCTCTACTCCCATTGGCTGCAGTCTCAGCGGTGCTTTTACTGCCTTTCCTTCTGCATTCTTTGTCATTTCAGTCTGTGCTTACTGTTTGAACTGGTTTTTCCTTTAACTTTGAACAGTTACTTCTGCATTTAATTTTTGAAGAGTGTAGGAGAAGTGATCTTTTTTTAACTAGTATGCAAAGATAATCAGCTTAAACTGCTTTAAAAACAGATTGATGCCTCTTCTGAGTGGGAAGATGAAGGAAACCAATATGCCTACCCATAAAGGGTTCCACAGGAAACTAAATTACTTACCATTAATGTATGACTCAGGGAAGTGACAGATGTTGACAAAACTTATTTGCTTTGGACTCTTGTAATTAATTTTATTCTTCACTCATAGAAGCGCAGGTAGAATGGAAAATAGAATAAGACAGTTTCAGAATGCTCTTACGTAGGACACTTCCCAGCTGTGTTAAGGAAAAGTGAGATATTTGGTACGGCAGCTGATCTCTCCTTACTCTATCCTGCATTTGAGTGTCAGTCTGTATGCTTCATATTCAACTGCTTTCTACCTGGAAATCATGTAACTTAATCTGGGGAGGTGTATGCTAGAGAAGACACCTGGCAGCATGAACCATAAAATACCTCCCTGAAGATGAGCATTCCTTCTGCTCTATGTACATGTCTTACAACTTTCGATAAAGGCGCTCCCTGGCCTCAGGAGCAGCTGTATTGAGGGCAGCAGTCCCAGTGCTCTCATCCCCTCTGTGGTTTCTAGCTCAACCACAAGCCAGCTGCATCACCCCAAGTGGTAGGTAGCTGATAGTTGTACTCTATTCCTATTCCTTAGCACACTGAGAATAGGGTACAAATAGTTTTGGGGGAAAGCAAGCTAAAATCTGCAAGGAAGAACATTGAGGAGGGCAAGAACAAGCTATAGCCAATATGCAAGCTAAAGCTGAGCAGAGAGTGGCCAAACAAAAAAATGATGAAATAGTAAGTGTGTGACATTATGGTGCAAGAGAAGGTCCAGACACTGCGAAGCTGGGTTATGTGGGAACAGTGATGTTGCAAAGTTAAAAATGCAAACGGAAATAGAGAACTTTTAATCAGAAGCCGCACTTGCATAACGTTAAGGTTGTGCCATGGTGTGGCATAAGCAATGTAGAAATGCCATATTTCAGCAAAGGGAGGAAGAAATGTACCTTCAAAATAGTCAGTTACCAGAAGAAAGTTTGGTTTGATTTTGTTTGCCTACATCTCCATGAGGATAGCTTTGTCTGTGGCTAGAGAAAATTTGGATTTGTTTTTTTTTTCTTCTGTTCTTGCTAGGTACAGCCTTTCAGCTAAGAAACTGAAGTGACAACTTGCCAATCTTCTAATTAAACAAACATGTTTATTAAAACTTGTCAAGAGCTTTTTCCTTAACTATTTGCCAATGTTTTATTTAAATAAATGTAGAGAAAAACCTTGTCACAGACTCATGGTGTAATTTAGGTTGGAGGTACTGTAGTCTAACACTCTGCTCAGAGTAGGGCCGATTAATGTTGGATGGAGTTGCTAAAGGGCTGGTGAGGTTTAGAATAGCTCCAGGGAAGGAGGTTCTACAGCTTGGAAACCTGTTGCAGTGCTCAACCATTATTCTGAATTTTCCCCCATAATTATATTATTCCTTGTGTTTCACTGTTACAATGATTGATATGACATCCTACTTCTGTACTTCTCCATAGAATCTTCAAAGAAGAAAACAATGGAGGCAAGACCTGTGGGCTAGTTAATGTTCACCTAATGCCTAAGCTCCCAAAGAGTCCACAGAGAAGGATCCTAAGAAGATGGTTCAAAGAAAAAGCTTATTTTAGGTGTTTCTGTTTACATTGCCTTAAGTACTGGAGCCCTACAGCACAATAACTTTTACACATTTAAAATTGGACAATATGTCCAATATGTCTATCAGCACCTTTGCCTAAATAAAAAAAAAATCTAAATGAAACCAGCCTAATAAGGATGGTGCAAAGCCAGTTCCTGTACTGGACATATTTGACATTGTAGGATTTGCTGAAAGAAAGGGTCCTGTGCCCTTTTCCCTCTTCGACCCTTGGCTTTCCTAACAGTTTTGAATCTGCTCTTTGTGGATTGAACAGAAAAGTGAATTTGAAGGAAGCGGTGGGAGTATGTGGGGGGAGGCTGCATCACCCACCTCAGGGGCAGCAAACTTAAATGTGCTTAGCTGTGTTAATTAAACAGTTATACACCAGTACTTGAGATCACTCCTCCCTTAAGTAATTAGAGTTTTTGAGATGGTAGTTGAAGTCATAGCGATGTTTCTTCTCACAGTCAGCTTTTTTATTTTATTTTGGCACAAGTTGTTGACTTAGGAAGTGATAACATTTGAGGTGCTTATCTGTGACTAGCAGCCTTGCAAGAGGAATGCTAATGAGCATGTCGTGAAGTGTTTGCTGCATACTGCCAGGAATAAAGCGGAATTATTAATGCTTATATTGGAACATTTTTCTCCTGTTTTTAAACTTTTCTACAAAACTCTTGAGATTCAGTGGCTTCTCCAAACCTCATTACATTCAGTAAAAAGCTTGTTGCAGGTTTTGTGAAGGTGTTTTTTCTTGGACCTAAAACACACAAAATAAGTCTAACTCCTGCTACCCTAAATGTGTATCTTGCCTCTTTAAAAGCAAGGACGTGGCCAGAAAACTGTCTCTGAAGAGTTGTTCTAGAGTTGCGTAGTCGGCCTTCACAGCTTTTTTTTGTTTGCTTAATAAGCTTGCTGTGTATTCCTGTCAAAGGTGACTTTGTCCAACCAAGCAGCTCTAAAGTTGAACTTGTTGCATGCTCAAGCTGGTGCCTCGAAGTATAACTCTGTCCTTTCTGCTTCGTGTGCTGTATTTAATTATCAATCCATAAAGCTATTGGAATTGGCATTTGGCTTGTTGGTTGAGAGAGACTTTAAAACTTAAAAAACATTGACCTCTTCAGGTAATCAAATGTTGCTTTTAGAAACTATTTTATAAAATTGTAATTCGTGATTAGCTGAGGTTTTTAACAGCTGTGGTCATTTATAGGGCATTTTCTGTTAAAGCAGATTATCCTTCTGTCACAGTTTTTTTTTTTAAATAATGGCTGAATGTCAATATGTATGAGATTTTCTTAAAGTGTGTCCACTGTGCGAAATGTTAGAATTTGTTTGCTTGTTTTCTACTGTGTCAGTCCTAAAATTATATATCCTTTTTTATGTACTGAAAGTATTTTTTATTTTTTCTTGTTTATAAGCCATAAGCTAAATGACATAATAAATGCAAAATGGAGATTATTTTTTGTAATGGACCAGAATGTGAAAGCTATCGGTACTTGTGGCACATCAGAGTGCAAGCAAACTATTTCTAGCAGCAGGATTGTATGTTTATATAAGTTAGACTTCCCAGGCACATAGATATGCAGTATGCTATTGGGATAGCTTCCAGGTTATTGTGAAGAGCGAATCTTCTGGTACACTGGATACAAGGGAGTGGTATTCCATCAGTTCGGCTACTTGCATACTTTAGGAATGGCTGGGTTTAGTCCGGAACTTTAATTTTAGGTTTTGGGTGTTTTAGTATAGAACTAGGTGTCCCACGTGACTCAAGCTGTTGGAGCAGTCCTTTGGATGCTATAGAAGATGTCAGTGAATACCTACGGACGTGACTGCATAAGAATGAGGCCAATCAGATATTTTATCCATATAATATTTTTTGACAAATGCATGTTTGCGACATGATACTTAAATTTATTTTCTAGGAAATAATTGTACAGCGCTTGGAAAGTCAGAAAGATAGGGCTTGGGAGGAATGGTTTTATATGAGCATTGCTGCTCACCTTGGTTTTTTTGAAGCTTTGTCCAAAAGTACTTAAGCAATAACCGGTATTTATGGGCATTCATCTGCTTTCTTGGCGGGCAAAAAAGCTATTTTTAACATAAAATTAAGACACTTTTGAAGATCAGTACAAAAACAGCTGGATCTTCTATAAAAGAGCTTTCCTGTACTTGTATTGCTAAGTAATCTTTTTTTCCACTTCTGTGTACCAAAGAAGTTTAAAAAAGAAAAAATTTGAACTGCTTTGTGATCACAATTTCTGAACTCTTCCCTGCCAGAAGAGAGACCTTAACCAGCACGTGTGTACCTGTTGGAACCCAATCATTAAATTCCCGCTTTGGGCATATTAAGACCTCAATAGTTATGACTTACAAAGTAGTTAGTACTTTTTGCTTTTCCCTCTTTAATTAAGACGAGCCAGCCTAACAGTTGAGTTTCTTCCTTAAGTTGCTGGCTATGTAGTAAGTGGTTTTTTTCAATTGAAGGTTGATGTTTTAAAGTACTGTCTTTTTATTTGCAGTTGCCAATGTGAAGTATTGGAAGAGTATCATCTGAAACTTTCTGGGACAAAGAGGACTGTTCTATTATCTCTTGTTGTTTTGGTAAGTGTATTATTTTGATAAGACGAGCTACTTGTTGATGGTGGGTTCTGCAGTTATTGATTACTCTCTTAATTAAATCATTTTCCAAGATGTTAGACAAAAAATCTGTATTTTACTTGGAATTTGCAACCTTTAATTATAAGAAAAAGATTACTTTTGACTCTTAGTTGTACACAGAATCTTCAGACATGATTCTTTGTTTATCCTGCTCCTATTCCTGAGTAACGTGTAAATGTCCGTATTGTTGGCTACTTCCCCAGTAAATACTTAGGAAAGCTATTCAGTTACTTCTGCGTGTGGTGCCAGGAAAGAGGGGAAACCTTGCTGTCAGGGATTGAAATGTGGGAAACTAAGTGTTTATCCTTATCTCAGAATAGTTTCCTTCCACCTGTGAAAGGGGAAGTGTTTTCACTTTGTAACAGAAGCATCTTTTGCTAAAGCCAAATCACATTCTTGAATATTTCATGCTCAACTTTTCTAATGCTTCTTTGTCAAAACCTTTTGATTCCTGTCTAAAATTTTTACAGGGCAGCTGTGAGACAGTATGTAAATAGCCATGTTTTGAGACTGAGGGTCAACACAATTTTATTTTGATACTAAAATAAGCGGAGTTCAGGATCTGGACAGGGGAGGCAGGGGAAGAACGTGAACCACTCAGGTACTTCCTTTTTCCTTTTTTACCCTCCAGTTTTTCTTTTTCCTTGCTATAAATCCAACTACATTTAAATATATGTGAATTTAAATGATCCTTTAGTTAGATAATCTGTTTTGTTTAGAATCACTGGCAAACAGATGGTTATTGCTAGTCTTAATTACGTACATAATTTAGACCAGAAGGCACATCTGAAATGAAAGGTAATTAAGATATCCCCATACTAGCTGAACAAGAGTCTGAGGTTACAACCTTGGCTAATCATTTATCTTTTCAAGCAGAACGTAAGGATGGAGAATTAACAAGACTAACCCCTTTTTTGGTGTAATTCAATATATGTGATACTACAGTTGAAAGGGTGGCACAGTAAATTGATAACCTTTTTTGGCCTCAGTCCTGAAAGAAATGTTATTTCTAAAAATAAAATCAAGTTTCTCTACACTATTTATAAGCTATCTACTATTTATGGTGATCCTGTTTATAAGTGGGAGCCTGAATTTGAGGGTGCTTTTTATGAAGACGTTTTGTTGGTCAGTTTTATCTAAGCTGTTTTTGAACATTTCCATTTCTGGGAGGGTTTTTTCTTACTGTCATGGAAGAGCTGATAATTTGCCAGCTGCAGTTAAACAAAATGAGAATTCTGATTCCATTCTGCCACTAATCAGAAAAGATGGTACGGGTCAATTTGAGAGTAGATTTCTTCAGCCAGTTTGTACTAGTCTCACTTTGTATCAAGCTGTCCTTCAAAGTAGCACGGTGTCTTAATTACCATGGGTAAAACTCAACAGAGTGGCTTGTTGGGGTTCACAGTATGAAGAACATCCTCATTGTCATCGCTAAGGCAGGGTTCATAAAGCGAGGTCAGAAATCCCCTTACTAGGTGTCACACAGGCATTGGCATCCTTTTTTCTATTCACATGACTAACCTGGAAGAGTTTGTTAAACATATGGATGGGAATGGATTAGAAAGCTTTGGCATAGAAAGAAATTGAGATTGAAAGTGTGGTTTCAGAGTTAATTCACATAATTTCAGTATGGGCTGCTACTGAGAATAGTGTGTGGTCCCTATCCCTGGTCCGAGTGCTGTATTTCCTTTCCCCGGGCTCAATCTGGTGATCGTGAAGTGGGATCAGCATGTTGCTGTGATGGAAAATGAATTATTTCTTTCAGTAATATTCACTGTCCATCAGATCAGTGGACTTCATTCGAACGATTCAATGTTTCTTGCTGTTTTTGCCAGCAGTTTTTGGAAATACTTTTGTGTTGTGGCAGTTAAGTTGATGAAGCGTTTCACTAATACCTAGAAGCAGCGTGAGCATGTGAACTATTTGTTTTAGAACCAGTCTTATAAGTTCTTGTACCATTTATCTTGGCAACATCATAGTTTATATCTGATAACCCTGATTAAAACTGAATCCACCACGTTTTTTTCATACAGCTTTCCCAAAATTCACCTTAAAAAGGAAGATTCTCACATTTGTGTAAAAAGCCACAGCAGTATGATAGAAGTTGTCTTGCAGCTTCTGAATGCAGTGATTAGAATAAGAAACTTGTTCTGCAGTAATTTGGATAGTCTCCACTAATGGTTCTTCCTGGATTTTAGGAGCACAACTGTAAGAAATTTTTAAAAGAGCTAATTCTCCAAGCTAATACTGCTTTTATTATCATGTAGATGGTTATATACTAAACTTTAAAAATAAATATATCTATCAATCTGAAGTATAAAAGAATGATTTTGTTACAGCACAGTGTCTAATGTATCAACACTTTTCATCAGCAATACTAAGCATGCTTTAGATTTGTAATAAAGCTCATCTTTTTAATTAGGTCTGTGTTTCTTTGATAATTGTGCTTGAAGGAGTTTTCTGAAATAGCAAAGTGGATTTTTTTTTAATATTCAGAAGGCTTTGCTACTAATGGTTAAAGCTTTGTTCAAGCTGTACACGAATGTACATGGAAGTGTTTGGTCTTAATGACTTGAACAGTGGAAAAGCAGAAGTGGCGCTGCTGAAGAGGTTGCGGAAGGCAGTAGTGGCAGCAGCCTGCCTCCAGCAGCCTGCAGAAACGATAACTGAGCTGTCCTCCTCAAAAATGTTCACATAAATATGCCCTCACTTTCCATCACTCTGGCTGTAGACCTGACAGCTGCATGTGTGAGCTTATCATTATTTTGAGGGTGGAGATAGCGATTTGTGTAAAGCTTACAGTTTTTAAACCCATCTTCTCTTGAATCATTAGTCTTCATTAGATCAAGATATACTGCAAAGTTAATCCAGTCTGTGTCCTTCTTGATGGATGAGCTGTAAGGTAGAGGTTGATTGGACAAAAAGGCCTGTGCTTAGCCAGCCATTGTTTTAAATTTGGTTAAGCAGGAGGCTCGTTCTTTATATCTTGTAGATCAAGGAGAATGGTGCATCACGTAATCTGAAAAACATACAGGGAGAACCAAAGGTTAGAACCTGAAACCAGATGCATTGGAGAGAACTGCTGAACTCCTCCTTGGTATCTTCAAGTCAAGAGTAGATGTGGTGTTGGAAGATAAGTGTACCCAAACACAACATACGTAAAATACCAAGTCATGCTGGAATCCAGAACAAGCTCTTGTTTTGAATACAAGGGCTAGAATTTTACGGCTTCTGATATATTAAAGATCAAACCTGATGAATTTGTGGCCTTTTTAGGTTTAATCATTGTGATTCTTTGAATAGTCTCATCAGTTACAGCATGGGTTACATATGAACCATCTTTCTTCCCCTGCTTCTTTTGAAACAAAAATGTTTAATAATTCTGCCTTTTTTTTTTTAAAACCAATATTAACAATAATACTATCTTCATCTTGCTGCTGGTAGATAGCATTTCTAAATTTCTTTTGTTTCTGATAGCTTAAAAGAATGTTCCTACTCTCCATTGTTCATGCAGGCGTGGAAATTTCTGTGCTGTTTTTTTTATTTTTCCTTATCAGTTTCCATAGCTGATGGATTCAGGCTTCTATCAAGTCTTCTAGCTTTTGCTTTTCATGTTTGTTTAAAATTGGGATTTTAGATCTTTTTGCATTAATTTTTAGTGAATTAGTGGCACTTCCAGCTCACTTCTGCTCATAATTTCCACCTTTATATATATATATATATACACACACATATACGTGCCCTTCTGCAAGCTGTGCAATCTTGAACCAATTTGCAAGCTTTTATATACTATTTCTCCCCTGCTCCAGGGACATAAAGGCATTTTGTTTCTTGTGATGTTCCTATTTAACAGAGGTTTTAGGGACAGTGCAATGCTCTGTTCTCATTGATCATTTTTAGACAGTGGACTGTTTTAGTGTCAGAATATGTGCATCTGCTCCACCTTTTCCCTTTGTAAATATTCCGTACAATATGCAGGATGCAGGTAGCGCTTCCTGCAGCGCTGGCGTACTTGTGAGCTGATGGATTTGAAGTGGTTTTCTCTGTCAGCCACTGATAATTTGAAATATATTTGTAAGTAAGGTGACATATGAACTGAGAACTGACTGAACTTGACTGTTACATTTTCGTTTGTATCTTTTACGTGCTGTGGACTGCAAAACCCATAAAATACCTGAATGAATCCTTTCTTTTAAAAAGGGAAGGACCTACCTGAATTTAAAAAATTGAAAATAAGATAAATCTCAAAATCAGATTGTAACTTCTGTATTCACTTCCATCATTAAGTTCCTAATAGGGTCAGTTGCATCAACTTCAAGACTACATGCTCTTTAGTATTTCCAGAAAATCTGCAGACGATGAAAGATCGGGGGATTGTTAGGTAGTGGAGAGAGCAGTTCACTAGCGTGTAGTGATCTGAAGCTCTTGGAAAGGTTGGTGGAAGAAAATGGATAGTTTGATACATCCATGGATGTAGAAAATGAGTCATAACTGTAAAGTAATTTTATCCGTATATTCATATGCCATAGTTGAAACAAGGTAACTTCAGGAGGATCCATCAACCTGTGTTACCTAACAGATCAGACTAAATGATCTCGACGATACCTTTGGTTTTATAACCTATGTATTTGTGAATCACCATCTGCAAATGACTTGGGAGTAAATTCAGGGTGAGCTAGAAAAGAAAGATGAACATGTTTTGATTTAAATTATATGAACAGTGGTCTAATTGCTGCATTCTCCCAGCAGTACATTCAAAGATGATTTTTCAGAATGAACAGAAGGAGCCAGACACATTTTTGTCTCTCAGGAGAGTTAGTTTATATGGATTTCATCTTTTCATAATTACTGTTTACTTGCCATTTTCTAACAGCTGAATTCTTAGTCTTTAAAAGTTAATTTGTAGTTATTTGCAAAAAAAAAAAAAAAAGAATTTAACTTCATTGTTACACTTTTCTGTTTTTCTAGATTTTAATAGTAAGTGAAGAAGAGCCTCAAAGTATTGTGAGTAAAGACGAGGATTTCTCCTCCAATTCAGAACCTGTCATGGTAAGCAAAAGGACTTTGTAGCGTCTGTTACAGAGCAGAATAGGCTAAAATCTGAAAAACATTTGAGAATTAGTGTTTACATGTGGGGTTGTTGAATTTTAAGCATAGTGCTAGACTAGGAGAGGCTAATGCTTTTTTCCGAATACTATTACATGTCTTTTTTTAATGACTTTATTAATCAGGTTGCAGGAAGGGCACCTATTCTTAATATCCTATTTAGTTGTTTGAGTGCTTGTCTTTGAAAGTTTAGCAACTTTAGTAAGTTACTGATACCTGAATTCTCTGAACAGTCCATCCTGTTTGAGGTTTTCATTGACAGCTTGCTGTGTGGTGAAGCAGGCAGCAAGTGACGGTGCTGAAGTGAACTGTAATGCTTTGTTTCTCAGGATGAAGAGACTCAGCACAGCCTTGAATGCATCCAGGCTAATCAGATTTTTCCCAGGAAGCAACTGATCCGAGAGGATGAGAACCTTCAGGTAATCACCACGCTGCTCCTAACGGTTAAGATCGTATCTCTAGTTGACCTGTGTATTCTCTGGTCTCTCCCGTAGAATTTCATTCGCAATTCAGCACAGTAGTAAGAGAAACACGTTTTCTTTTTAAATACTCACGTACTGTTGATAGGACAGAGAGCTTGTGCATTATATTACAAGAGTTTCCTTAGAGTGTCTGAAAAACATAGCCATTACTTGTGTAGTAATTTCAAGTGCTAGGTTTTATTCCATAGTTTAGAACTCACTGTTTTTTTAAAAAGTAACACTAAGCTAGTTAAATACTGCCATTACTTCTTATTACTGATAAGCCAAAAGCCTTCTGTTGCACAAAATGGATATTTTTTAGTTTTTTAATTTTCCAAATTTCCTTTTGGAATCAATTTAGTTCAAATGATTTATCCATGTGGCCACTCTTTTATATAAACTGAAGAGGTAGTTTGTTTCATTGTAATGGAAAATATTTTTAATTGATTTAAGCTAAGTTGGTGTAAGAACAGATTGTTTTCAAGTTGAGCATTTACACTTTTCACCCAGCTCAGCTAAATTGGGCTTAAGTCACATTTTTAATTAAACAGTTGTAATTTTTATGTGCAATGTAATATGACTGTAGCTTTTCTAACTTTATAAAACAACAGCATATCGTGCATTTTCATATTTGCAGTGAGAAATATGAAGGAAAAAGTGTGATTTGTCCAACTGACTTCAGCTGTGTAGCATTTATCTAGTCTAAGCTGGTTACCTGAGCTTGCTAAGTGAATATTGGGGACCAACAGCATAAAAGTTTATTCATCTTACATGTTTTGCCTACTTTAGGATGCATTTAATAGCATTATGGAAATGCCACTCCATTAAGTAAGGAGTGAGAGCATAAATCAAGGTATTGGTCAGACTGCTTGCCAAAATGTGAGGATATTTAGCTCAGATCTTTCATAAAAATTAATTGCTTTCCCTGACCAAGCACTTACTACTCAGGAAAATTAAGAGAAAATGAGGAATCATTTTTTAAAAAGGCTACAACTAACCTCTGAACCAACCTTACCCAAGACCTTCCTCCTTGGTAATAATAGCTAGGCTGAATTCTCAGCAGTGTTTCATTTTGATTTTATGATGTTGTGTTCTCGAGTGTGTGCTTACAGGATGTACGTATTTTTGGTAAATGGTTTCTGAAAGATTTTTCTTCCCATTCTGAAGGTCCCATTCATTGAACTCCATGGTGAGAGTACGGAGTATGTAGGACGAGCAGAGGATGCCATCATTGCACTTTCTAATTACAGGCTTCACATCAAATTCAAGGAGTCTGTTGTGAATGTAAGTGTTATTTGTGCTGCTATGGTAATACAGGTATTCTGAACTCAATCCAAATAACAGAATTTAGGATAAAAGTACTGTAATTCTGCCTTTTAAGGTTAGTGATAATGAAAAAAATCTCTTTATGATGTTCAAATCACATTTTTCAGGGAGAACAGATACATGTTTAGGCCTCAAAAGATGACTCAGCACCTCTGAAAATCAGGCTTCGTAAGGAAACTTCATGTCACTCAACTTTACGTTCTCTTTACAGCTGGCTATGTCAGCCATTTGTTCTCCCTAAACCGGATATATACTCAGAGAAATAAAAGATCATCCAAAGGGCTGTTTGGAGCACGTAAGCTAGATTTGTGCCTTGCTTGGAGCTTCAGAAGGTGGAAGTAGGTCCAGCTACTGAAGTTACACGCCTGAAGTTGGATAGTATGAATGCAGTCATTGGTGTAAGAGATTTGTGAGTTGGACCTCATCTTCAGATGCCTATGCGTTTCTTTAAAGAGCTTTACTCTAAGTATCCATTCTTAAGAATTGTTACATATCCAGCTGCTCGTGATCAGACATAAATTAAATGGGCATTGTATAGTCCTCTGCAGTAGTATAATGCTGACATATGCTAGTCTTACTAGTTGTAATACCATTTGTGAAATATATACAATTTGATAGGACATTTTACATGACACAAAAATATTTTTGTGGTTATTTATAATAAAACCAGTAGAATAAAATCCAAAGAATCAAAGCATATTTTTTTCCTGATGATGGGTTTTTTACCAATCTCCTTATTTCAAGGCCAGTCCTGACCCTGGCTAGTTGTTCACAATTGCCATGTGTCAGTTACAAATCCTGAGCTATGCAGTGGTGAGTTAAGTGTAAAACACCAAAACTGCATGTTACTCCAAAGCTGAGGAAAGCAAGGGAAACAAAATAGAAGAATTGACAAGTGTCCAACACATACATGACTGAGACATGTGACACAGTGGTCTGGAACGTCAGCAAGATCTCCTGTGCACCTAACAGATTTAATTTTGATGCCATGTCAATCTTAAACTGGTTTTTTTTTATTGTTTTGTGCCAGAACCAAATTATTAACATTGAAAACATTGTTTACTAATTGAAACTCAATCTTTACTGGTTTATGTTGTCTCAAGTCATATAGCTACGTTATCTATAGATGTGGAAATGTACCTGTGTTATAGTTACCGTTAATCACTTTTAAGAGCTATTTTAGTTCATGAATTGCCTGCTACAATAAATATATATTGTACTGCTTACTGTAGATATTTTTTTTTAATTCAGAGTCTGAATGTTGTATGAAATTGGCAACTAGAAGTGACAGAGCAAAGGACTGAATATTTAAAAAGAAGGAGCTGAGACCTGAGAAACAGGAGTAGCCCTAGAAATCCAGAGTTTGTACTAAGGAATGCCAGGAAATCATTGAGCTACTTCATTAGAGAAGGCACTAATGCGTGTACTGCACTTACCATCACATCTGTCCTTAGGATAATTGAGAGTATTCATTTTTAAGAATTTTCAATTTAATACTTTTGAGCAGTAACAAAAATTTATCTTTTCTTAAATAACATCCTTTGTTAGTGTTCAGGAAAGAGTCCATAAAGGTTTGTCAATATTACCATAATAATTTTGCTTCCCTGACTTTCCAGTATTCTGCCCTTGGTTCTTTCCTTACTGTTTTTATATTGCTAGAGCTGTTCAGAAAACGCCTGTATACATTTTTTAAAAAGGTCTTCTTACATGTTCACTAATGTTAGGAGTGGGGTTTTTTTATTTTTAATCATTTTCACAAGAATCACTATCCTGATGAAGTCCATCCACACCAACAACATTATCACCTCAGCGGAAAGAAGTACTTCAGTGTAAGAAAGAGGATTCTTAGCAAATATCTGTGTTATAGTACTTGTAAAACAAATTAATTCCCTGTGTCTGAATGTGCAGCTGTTCTGTGCAGGCGTCTCTTCTTGAAGTAGGTGGCATACTGTCATGGTAGAAATGGTCCTCCAGAGAAAGCAGCATGCATGTCAACTGCTTGCCCCTTAGTAAAGGTGTGAAGGAAACGGAATCCAGTTAAAAATGGATTCCTGGTCTTTGTGGGTTTTTTACCTCACTGTTCTCTCTTTTGTTTACAATCAATAGACTGGCTGTCAAAGCGATGCTTGTGAAACCTAGCACAATGCTGCTAGATCACTTGCTGCACCTGTGCTTGAAAATAAATACATTTAAAAGTTGATAATGCTCACATTGCAACACTGCAGAAAACAGCTGTATCCATAAGTCTTTTCCATGGATAATTTCCTAGATCACAGTAGTAATAGCAACATGGTGTTTTAAATGCAAAACCAAAAGATCCAGTAGACCATGCATAAATTGGAGGGATTATGACATTCGAAAGTGTTGACTTAGATTTATCCATCGGATAAAAAAGCAGACTCAACAGTGATCTCTCAGTGCACATGGGAAGTTTTGTTCCCAGGCTGATCTCTATTGATTGGCTTTCCTTAAGAAAATTTCAAACTTTGCAGCTAGTGTTTCTGTCTACTCATTTTCTCGCTGTGAGCTAATTGCATTTATGGGAGAATTAAAATTTTAGTGTAACTTATGAAACTATGGACTTGTATGTAGCCTCTTTCAAATAGTAGATTTTGGACACAGTTTAAAAAAAAAAAAAGGCAAGGTGAGAGGGGCTCTCAGTGCTAGTGAGTAAATGAGTTTTAGTATGAGCTTTCCCTTTCTTGGCCTTTAATGGAAGGATGGTTGGTTTGGGATCTTCCTTACATATGTCGCACAGTTGTGGTTCACCTGTGCTGAACAGTAGCATAGTCATTGTTTTGTTCTCAGGTCCTGATGCTCAGGTTGTTCATGTTGCATGCATGTTAATTGTGAAAGCAGAGGAGGGACTAAATGATTTCTTTCAAGACCAAAGCTAAGTGTACTTACTTGTAATTAAAAAACAAAATTTGCTTCAGGTACTCCTTGTAGGTTATATGAACAAGATCACACCTGGAGATATTTGACTCTCTCCACCTAGGAGAGTCCTGAAAGACCTTCTGAGCTGACCTTGCATCCTCAGCTCCTCCATATGTCATATCATACCATGCTTCAGGACATACTGCACGTAGCCTTGGCCTCATGCTGTTTGAAGTAACCAGTCTGTAACATAACCCTGACATTATTTCAGGCTCTGAACTGGGAAAACAAGAAGAAAGTACTAATTACAGCTTACGGCCCCTGTGTGCCACATGGTATCCTGGAGAGACTCGGGCCAAGTGGTGTACAGGGTAGAGTATATAGCATAGTCACTCGGGAAGGGGCTGGCTTAGAGCAGCCTGGCCGCAGTCCACTGCATGCCACTTGGCATTGTGGTCAAGGATTGAGCGATGGGGTGGGTTGTTTGAGCAGTGTAAACATAACTTGCGCTTTTTCTAACTACAGAGGTATTTTTCTCTAAATATATCTTGTACTGCTGTTAGATAAAAGGCAGCTCCAGTAATTAAATTAAAAAAATAAATTAAAAAAAATTTTCAAGAAGAAAAAGTTTGAGTTGTAGAATGTTGCTATTGTTTAAAATGAGATAACTTTAAAGAAGAGACAGTTAAGAGATGAATACTGCAAGAGCACGATGCTGTAGTACTCTATAATGCGATATGATTGGCCTTGGATAACAATGCATGTTTATTCTTATGAAAGCAAAAATGATTGCTTCTCCACTGCTTTATTTTGATAGCTATTATTATATGGTGAAGTGCCTGCAAATAGAATTGATGGCTCTTTCAAGAGCAAGCTAACTGCACTGGCTGTCCGACTTGCTGCATGCATCACCCTGAGAAACATAACAATGAAAATGGAAGGTTATCAGTAGGAAAGAATGGGGAACGAAGGCAGATAATTGGACAGAGTTTTACTGGAGGAAGAATAATGGACAGGAAGGAGATTGAAAGTGCAAGAGAATCAGAGGACAGATTTTTATGACCGGAAAAGAAAATTAAAAAGATTGATATGAAGGTTGCTCTGAAGAAAAACCAGCAGATTCTAAGGAAATAGATGGTGAGCTGCATGTAGACTGTCAAGAGAAAAAAGAATGGCTGTTGAGCAGAGGGCAAATTGAAAGGGCATAGAACAAAGAGTGACTTTGAAAGAAGGAAATTAAAAATAATGCAGGAGTAGAAGAATACTTAGTATGTCATTAGAGTGCAGACAGGAGGAAGAGGAGCCAGAACAACACTGCTAAGAGGAGGGAGCAAGCTGAAGAACTGCTTCAACAAAGATGGGCATGGGAAGGAATGCAGTAAAAGAGGGCTTGGGAAAAAAAAAAAGAATACTAACAGACAAAGGAGCGTTTGACTGAAAAAGCAAGTCTTCTAGAGTCTTAACTTGTTCAGTTGGGGAAGGGTATCTTAACTTTCCATATTGGTGCCATGTAAGTCAGTGGTAGTTTTAAATTTATTGGTGTATGTGAGGCTGTCCAGTTGGGAAGAAAGAATGGAAGATTCTCCAGTCTGAGGTCCGTTCCAGTCCCTTAATTTATTAGACAAAGCTATCACAACGGTTTCTCTACCTTGCAGAGTAGGATCAAGTACGAAAAGACGTGGAAGAAATTAGCAGTTAAAATAAAAAGAGTAACTATAGCAACAGTACATCTGATCTTGTCTGTCATGTGTTTAAATACTGTTACATTGGTGTCTGTCAGCATCTCCACTGTACTTACTGTCTGCGGGTGACTGCAGTCACTTTGAGCTTAAGGATGGAAAGGATCCCGCAGGAGATAAGGGACATTTCATGTGCCCCTTCATGTTGCTAGCTACGTAATCACAGGTCTTAAAACCGTAATAATACTGAAAACACGGACCAAAATTCAAGTTCCAGCTTCATTTGAATACCCAGTCTACTAGGTGGTCAAGTCAGCTACCATCTTGTCTAGTCTCCTTGCACATGAATTTTCTGCTTTTTAATGGCCCAGTTACAGCAAAAGGAACGACGAAGAACTTACCTGTACCAGCTTTGCTGGTCATAGGATAGGAGGGTTAGTATTTTTACAGCCAAGGAAGACTCCAGCACTGCTTCCTAGTTGTGGTCTGACTAAAGGGCAAGGGTAAGACAACACCTGCCTGTTGTATTTTGGGGATTGTGAGCTCTGGGGAATTATTTGGGCATTTGTGTTCAGAAGAGGACTCTGGACTCTGACTTTTGAGTTGGCAGGGAAGCATGCGATGCAGCTGTGAGCCTGCCTTCCCAAGAGACTTGAGAGTTTGATCACTCTCCTGGGCACAGCATTTACCATTAGCTTTCTCTAGGCATCTTCATGCTCAGATTAAGTTTTCTCGTGGTTTGTATTTCTGAGACGTCTCTTTCCCTTGTTGACTGTTCCATTTCCTTTTTTCATTCCACTGGAATCAGGTAATTTTTAAGCTTTGTGATGCCTGAGTAGAAGCTGTTTTGATTCCTCACTCCAGATCCTTGATTGGAGGTGACCTTCAAGCCCAGAGTCATGTGGAAAGGTGCTGGCAGAGCCAGATCTTACAGCCATGTCTTGTAAGCCCTGAGCCAGACTTAAACTGCTAGATCAGACTCCTCTGATGGCAAAGATAACAGTATTTGACTGTTTCTCTGATAGCCCTTGTATTGAAGGATCTTGATGTCAGAGGTTTTGTTGCCTTGTGTAATGTTCAATATAATCTAATAAACAATTCAAACAGTTTCACACTTCAAGTTTATTATAGCTATTAGCTAAATTCTTTGTGTTTGGAATTTAGACAGTTAAGTATGAGATAAAAGAACAGAAGTCAGTATTCAACTAAGACAATAATGTACATTTGCCTCAGGTAAGAGTCCAAAAATATTAATGAAAACTAATATTCCTATGACGGCTTCTTGTCTTTAAAAGTACTTGCATGTTTTGCCTGATGAAGCTTCTGCTAGCTACATGTGCCATAAAACATAAGTGTGCATAACTACAGCATTAAAAAGGAATGGTTCAGCTTTATTACTCTGAATATGGCTGCTTTGGTCACGAGCGTAGATCTAAACAGGCTGAATGATTTTTCCCTGAAGAAGAAATACAGGGTATTTCTATATAACAAGCATCTAGACAGCTGCAGTCTGTTACGGGGGAATTTGCTTAGCAGGTCATCTTTTATACAAATAGCTAAAATTATATTCCTTAAATCCCTAAATTTGGACCTAGAAGAGAGAAGGAAAGATGCTTCCACGATAAAGAAGCTTGCAGGTTTCTGCTGCTTTTTGTGCCTTCACATGTCTCACCAGTGCTGCAGTCTTCTCAGCTGTTCTCATGCAATCCCTTAAGGTTTTCGGACTATACAGCAGTGGAGCTAGAAACTTCACTGATATGTGGTACCATACTTCAGAGCTGTTGAAGTAGTTACAGTTTTCTTTTTTTTTTCTCTTTCTTTTCAGTTTCCATGTAGTCCTATAATAAATCCATGCGAGATATACAAAGAAATTAGTGCTGTTTGAAATACAATCATATAATCTTTTTAATTGCAGGTTCCATTGCAGCTTATAGAAAGTGTTGAGTGCCGTGATATATTTCAACTTCATTTGACTTGCAAAGACTGCAAGGTTATAAGGTATGAATAGGCTGAATGTTGAGTGGGGGGTAACTTTGCTTTCCTCGTGCTGTGGACAGCTGTGACATTCAAAGGAAATGTGTTTTTCTTACTTAGTGGGCTTGCTTTTCCCCAAAAGATTTTCTTTTGTCTAATTTTTGCATATGATAGCTGGGCATTTTTGTAAAGAGGATGGGAGCAAGATAATCTGTGGTTTTGCTTGCTATGATACAGTAGAGCAGCAAACTTTGGTCTGAGGTTAAATGGCTAACATGATTTTATTCTGAAATTAATGTTAATCTCGATGCATTTTTCCTGCCTTGCAATCAGTTGTAACATACTGCTTCAATTAGTTACGAGATATAAAACTAGATAGAACCACTGAAACACCCACTTCAAAAAAAAAAAGTGTTTAATCAAGATTTGGGGTTTGGAGGGTTAAGGTAGGGGCTTGTGTAGTTCTCCGTGGAACCTTCAGTCTGGATAGCATCGGCCACCCTGCATAGTTAACAGCTGTGAGGGTGCAGTTACTGTCCTTAACACACAGTAGCCTGTTGGAAAAGCGAGTGAGGGAATAAGGTAAAGCCAGGTCTGCAACCCACTCTAACCCAGCAAGGTAGGTAGCATCATGTGGAAGGGAGTATTAATTTAGGTCTGTCTTTCAGAAGTCTTCAGTCTGCTCCAGGAGTCTCGGAGCTACTGAGCCTGAGCTACTGCTGTTTGCTACCTTCCTGCTGCAGAAATTAATTTTGATCTATAAAGTTTAATTAACAAGAAAGGAACATTTCTTTTTGATTAAATGTTTGCTGGCAGTACCCTTTGTATAACGAAATGAGCCCCAGTAATATCTGAGCACTCAGAATGTTTAACAGGCCAGCTGCTTCTTGACATGCTGTATTTTGATGAGGACTGATTTTTACTTTAGAAGTAATATTTAGTTTAATTTGAATTAAATATTTCACTTCCTTTTAACTTGTAGCTCTTGACATTTAAAAAAGTCACCCTCCCTCTCTACGTTAATTTGTTATTTCTCTCCAACTGTAGAATGAATACAGATTATTTGTATTTATGCCCTTTCTTATGAATTTCCTTCAAACTGCATCTCCAGGAATCAGTACTTGATACTGACCATTGGAAGGTCATGAAGTATGGGGCTGAGATTTAGAACACGTTAGTGTTATTTTTCATGAACAAAATAGTTTGTGTTTTGAATAACAGGGCTCAAGTGAAGATAGTGCAATACTAACTTTAAAAGAATTTAGAAAGAAAATGGGGTCTTTAGAGTAAGATGTATCTTGTCTGACTATAGACATTTAATAGAGAATTATCCAGTCTAAGCTAGTAGCCTTGGCTTGCTTTATAGTCAGTGATGGGAAATAAACACCTCCAGGCTGCAGTTCCTCGCAGCTATTTAGACATGTTTCACAAGTTGGACACGTCTTTTTCCTTCCACTGACTGACTTCTAGATATTTGCAGGTAAGGGTAATAAATCCTGCCCTTAGAGAATACAGATGCTATCATTAACCATGACTGCAGTAGAACACAGACCGAGCTGAATGTAAATACTTGGTGAATATTTTATAACTATAAAATCTTGAAGAAATCTGTCAGAGCATAATAAATCACTGATCTTACTTCCACCCTTTTATTCTAAAGGGTCCAGGAACCCTCTTTGAAAGGACAAGCTAATGTAATTTGAATGTACTGCTTTGAAGCGTAGTTTCTCCTGTGCAGGGAATATTCTTGCTAGTTGTTATTGTTAGTCTGTAATGTTAGGCAAAGCTCAGTTTCAGAAACATTGTTCGTGCTTCCCACCAAGGCCAGGAAAAAGAATCCTAGCATATGAGATAGAGGAACAATGTAAGATTTCAGATGCTTGAGTTTGTCCTCATTAGTCTCAAATTAAGCATATTAATCAAGTGGTTATTTCTCTTATGTCTGATGAAAAATGTGTTCTTGTTTAGGGGAATACGATGCATAGATTATAATGTATATGATGGTTTTGTGGGTTTCTGAGACCACCAGTCAGCAAGGCACTGTAACACATTCCTGCCCTGGATTGTGGGAACTCTGTGATACTGTCCTTGGGTTTTATAGTAACCATGTGCATAAATGTCTCTTGTTTGCGACTAGTAGGGCATACAGCTGGTTTATTCATAATTACAGAACATTGCTTTCCTGCTTATGGTTTATTTTCACTTTCTAACTGTGTATTTCTTTACTAATACCCAAAGGTTTCATTTTTACTATGCATTAGAATGTATATAGAAGCAGAACTCAGTTACCAATAAGATGTTTTTTCTCGCTTTTAGCTTTCACGGATGTTTTCACAGTCAGCCTGTCAGATCTTAGTCTGGCATCTTTTACTGAAAATTCATAGATAAATGTTTGTTTCTGGGACAGGTGTCAGTTTTCTACTTTTGAACAGTGTCAAGATTGGCTTAAGCGACTGAACAATGCCATCCGCCCTCCTTCGAAGATAGAAGACCTTTTCTCATTTGCGTATCATGCTTGGTGTATGGAGGTGTATGCTAGTGAAAAGGAACAGCATGGGGATTTGTGTCGGCCAGGTACGTGGAAACACTTTGGGGATCATCACAAATGCTTTGACTGGTAACTGCCTGTTTGCTGTAATTCAGAACTTAAAAAAAAAAAAGTTTAAACAAATTCAGCCTACGCTGTTGTGAATTGAACCTGGAAAATTTGAGTATGGACTTTTTTCTGTACATAAGTTCTTGCACTTCTTCACTGTCTGGTGGATATACTGTATGTGGTAATTATATAGGTATAATATGCCTTCATGAACATCAAGGTGTCCTTTAATGTCTTGCATGTCTGCTGCACAGTCTGAGTTTTGTTCTGTCTGAACAAAGGAGAGATTAGCTCCCACCATAGGTACTTTGGGATCGATACGCAAAGCAGTACGTGAATATCCTGAGGAAATTATTGTGGTGGATTTGGTTCAGTCAGTCATGTATAATACTAGTAATGTGCTGTTCACCATGGCAGCAACTTTCAATCTAAAACATTTTGTATTGCTTTTGCCCACATTTTTTGTAATTGTCTGGAACAGTGGTCTTCAACATGGATGTTGAGGAGCAGGAGATGAAGGAGAAGGAAGTCCCTGAGCTGCTCCTGAGGTTCACTCACAGCTGCAAGACAGTGACCTATTTTAGTGGAATATCATCCTTGCTGGAAAGTTTTAGAAGCCCACAAGTAAATAAAAGCTAAAAATTGGGATGCTGGTGGTTATAGCAATTGTTTGAATGTAAGGAAACCTGAGTTCCAGGGCCTCTCCAATCTGAGGCTCTCTCCTCTCACAATTCACATATCTGAGAAGAGTCTCCCAATTACCAGACTGAGGAATGTTAGTGTGATTCTGTCCTTAGTACTGAAGCTGGTCTGGGGCTGAGCAGAGTGCTCTTTGGTGCCTGAGGAAGAGCAGTCAACAGGTAGCATACAAGTGGGAGGAGGTGCTCCTTGGTTCTGGTTCCTGTTCCTGCACTTTACACGCTTTATGTTAGCAGTTACTGAAAATAGGCAAAAAAATCCTCAGAGCAGATTTTTAGAATTGAGTCTTTTCCCTCCTAACCAAATTCAGGAACTGAAAGACAGCAGACATGTAGATGTCTTGCTAAGTCTCCTCGTAGTCCTTTTCTCTTCCTCACTGAAACAGATGGGCTTCAACCAAACACTAAATTTATATACTAAATTGCTTCAAAATCTAAATATCAGCTTCTAGGGAAAAAATGTAAGTTGTTATCAGTGTATGTAATGGGAGATTTGAAACGTGGCTCACAGGATCAGCTTTTATAGTCAGAAGGCACAAGTCCACAAAAGGTATAGCTTGCTTTTTCTCTGATTTTGAGAGTTGGTTGGGATGCTTTGAAAATATTCTCCATCTTAGTTCAAAATGCTTCTTAAAATACCAACATTTCAGGAGGAACGGACACAATGTTAAGTCTAGGATTTCGTTTTCCAGAGGAAAATCTATGATTTCATGATGTGCTCAGCTGCAAAGCTAAGAAGGAGAAATCAAACAGAATATTTCATTTTCATGTAGTTTTATGTGTTTCTCTTCAAACCCACTAGCAGTATGCAGCATCGATGATTGGGACTGTTTCCAGTATTCTTATTTGCTATCCAGAAAAATCCTTAAGGATGTATTGCAAATTATAATGACCAAAAGCAGCTGATAATGAAGCCCATCCTCAGTGCTGCTGTTCCAATAAAAAGGTGGTTTTGTTTTTTTTTTTAAAAAAAAAGTCACCGCTAAGGAAGAACGTGACAGAGGTTGTTGTCTGGCTGGAATGTATTGTCCCAGTTTCACCTCTGCACTTGACAGAGGATCAGAGGGCTCTGCACAGAGCTGCCATCTCTGTGGACCCGTCCAGCTTTTGTAAAATAGGGACTTAGTCAGCTCGTCCATTTGAGTAGGTGGCCAGAAGATAATAAATTCATGCTCATGCAGAGTGCACGTGGGAAGTGGGAAATTGTTGGCAAGATCCGGTCTAAGTGATCCGGCCATAGGGAAGGTAGAGCAGGACTGCAGTGCCTGTGTGATACTGAGACTAGTGTTCTGCAGAAAATTCATGACATGGGAGGCAGAACTATTTCATGGTACTGTTGTACCAGTGACATGATGTAAAGGGAGTAAGTGATGAAGGTCAGTCAGATGCATAGTTTTTACCACCATGTGTCTTGAAGAGTGAATATTCTGCATTTGCACACAGTGACATTCTTACATTTTACCTTTCAAAAAGCATAAGAAAAATAATCTCATTAGACTTCCCTTCTGCAGATCTTCTGCACATTGTCCACATGGTGCTTTGCAAATCTAGACATGCTTTACAATTTTCAGCGTATAGTCTGACCTGTAAGAATGAATTAATGTAGTAGCTTTTCTTTTCACAGTTAATTAAGTCTTGTAGTTAGGCTGATATTGTCATTCTTAATCTACCTATTTCTCTGTGTTTATCTCTTATTGTTCTGTAACATCACATAAAGAAATTGTTTCAGACATGTACATTTACATCTTTGAGATAAATATGTACCTACATATATCTCGGGTATTTAAAGACTTTTAAGAGTTTTCTGAAATAAATAATGGAAAGCTGTAATACTTAACCATTAGATTTTCAACAGATTTTTCTTTTGCCCGGTTGGGTGGTGCTCTACCTCGTGCTTTAATGATACAGTAATTGAAAGAGACAAGCAATGGACAGAGTTTCAGAATCATTTTATCTAGTCTTGCTCATGTGTTCATTAAATTTATCACATTTCTTAGCTCTGTGAACCTGGAAATTTTGTATGTTATTCTCTTCTGCATGTTGATTGAGTACCTTCTAATTCTCTAGACTTTGTCCATCAGAATAATTACTCTTTATATCCATTTTGTATTTTTCAATTGTATTATGATACCTTTAAAAAAGTATCTAGGAAATAAATGGGGCTCATTCCAGTTCCTTTAATATATTAATCTAGGAATTTGTGAGGATCTTGTGACTGATACTTGCGTCAAACCATCATTTATGCATTTTATCTTCATATCTCCATGTGACTGATGGAGGAATAATGTCTGATTTACAGATGGAAAGCTGAGATGCAGGTTAAATTATAGGGCTTGCCTACAGTCGTACAGGAAACCTGTGGCTGAAATTGCGTACTAAATGGAGATTGCCCAAGTTCCGGACCACATTCCATATATTACCCCTTCACATACCAGTCAGACCAGAGCTTCATGTTCTTCTCATTGGTACCAGATTCTGCTGAACTTCAGAAAAGAAAAACTACTAGCGTTTTCCCACTACGACTGCTGATGGACCGAAATTGCTTTTGCCGATGTGCTTGGCTCTGGTCTGCAGTGTTTCTTATATGAATTTACAGAAGCTGATCATCCCAGAGAAAATGCCCTTTTGTGGACTTCGCTGTTTCTGGAGAGTTGACAAGGGAGAGCCTTCAGTACCAGCTGTGGTTCTCCCAATACAGATATTCAAAATAGGCTTGTGAAACGTAGATGGTATTTTTGGACTGTTCCTTCTCTTTTCAGTTTTTGATAAGTATGAGTGCAGTGGTGGTTTTCTGTAAGTATTTTGAAAGGTTGGAATCTTACTTCTTATTTCGCATTTATTTTCTCTCTCTACTTTTGATACCCAGGAGAACATGTAACTTCAAGGTTTAAAAATGAAGTGGAGCGGATGGGTTTTGATATGAACAATGCCTGGAGGATTTCCAACATCAATGAGAAGTACAAGTAAGTTATGTGGGCTGCTGTTTCACAGCCAAATGGCATCTGACAACGCCAACTTTGTCATAACAGACTACTGAAACTTTTTCCAAGTTCTACAGTTCCTAATAAGGGACAATTAGAATGATATATTTTTGTCATTTTATAGAAAAAATGTACTTTTAAAGTATTATTTAGTATTTTATTAGCTGTTACAATTTTTGTAGGGTTAGAAATACCAGATTTTTATGTGCTTCCTGGAGGACTTCTTAGAGAATAAGCATTCTAATGGTAGGAATGGGGAAGTCTTAAGTGGGCAAAGAGTGGAGTTTGATTGAACTTTTTAAAAACATTTTTTATTGTGTCTTATTCTCTAACTTATGACAAAGACTTACATTAAAGAAAAAAAAGTTGGTTTGGAAGAGTTAAGTCTGTAGATTCTGAAAATAAGAGGAAATACTGAAAGCATAGACAAATGTCCTCTGCTAGCTGCTGGAGCAGACAAAGGTGTTCCTCCGTTCACTGTTGGGAGGACAGGTGGCTGATCCCTAATCCAATTCAGAGCAAAACCAGCAGTAATGCTTTGTAATAAAACATTTCATTGCTCTCTCTTTGCAGGATAATGAGTTGCAACTGGTAGTTAATATCACTGCAAGAAGTCTCTCTTGGTCTTTAAAAATCTAGGGAAGTAAAAAATAGCTGTCCTGTGCATGTTTAAACTAAGGAAAAAGGAAAAAAAAAATCTTTGTCATATGGCAGCAGAATGATACAAACTACTCCTTTCCCTCCTGTGGGCAACACTTAAGAAAAGACCATTTTTTCAGGATGACTGATGTATTTTTCTGAATAGAATGGTCTTACACACATGCTCAGGTCTGTCCTTCTTGTGCAGTGAATGCATCTCTCTGAGGGGATGGACTGGGAATGAACTAGTTAGATTCAGCAACCTATTGCAGTCCCTACTGGCTGCTTGCACTGTTGTCATTGGCAGTCATGATGTTATTACTTAAATTGTGGAGTAGGAGGTGCATCTAGTATAAGAAAGTTCCAGTGAGCCAGTCAAACTTAAGCCAGTACACTCAGATTCCTGCCTTCAGCGAGGGTTGATTAGCCAACGTACTTTTTCATACTTTGACAAGTTTCCTGTCTTGAATCCAGTAGCCCAGAGTGCCTCTGCTTCTGTGTTTTGTGACCCACAAATGGAGTGGGTAATTCTTTGGCATGGAGAGATGGGGAATTTCTTTTCTGTGGTCCGTTTTATTTCAGCAGCTGGAGTTAAAAATGGCCTACATGTGAACTTCTGAGAAAACACCAGCTTGAATCTTCTAATTCTGAAATGCATTTATGCACCTCGATGTTCACAGTGCTTTTTGTATACGCAAAGGAGGAGTTTATTAACGTACAGTGAAACAGGAATTAACAAAATGGCAATTTGCCGAGATGAACAGCTGTCAAGTTGCTTGTACTGCTTATTTGCGTGTGTTGTCTAGGAAGTGTGTAACCGTGCTGTATTGCTTACGTTCAACCCATTGCACTGCTTTTCTCGCAGGCTCTGTGGTAGTTACCCGCAGGAAATCATCGTTCCTGCCTGGATCACGGATAAAGAGCTAGAGAGCGTGGCAAGCTTTCGGTCCTGGAAGCGTATCCCTGCTGTTGTGTACAGGTGAGGTTCGCACAGGTGGAACAGCTTTCACCAGGCTGTAAATGGGGTGTTCTAGCAAATAAAAGCTGAAGTAAGTTGTAACTGGGAATTCTGGCTTCAGTTAAAGGTATTCAGCCTCCTCTGGGCCCCAGATGTCCCCTCACTGCACCTTACAGACTTTAACAAAAGTGTTTAACGCATTTTAAAATAATACTTTTTATCATTTTTTTTCAAAGTAAAGAGAGGTCTGACTTGTGTCTTGCTGTATTTTTGCACATATAACATGATGTGGAAGGATGCTGCATGAAGGCCCAGGACCTACCAGGGCAGAGTTGGAGAACTGGGAAGGGGCAACAAAACCTGGCACAGTCCCCTCCGTGCTGCCTGCAGGAGCAGTACCTGAGCGCATCCACCCTGGCACTCTGCCCAGGGTGAGGTCCTGCTCTTCCACTCCAGAAGGATCCCAGAAGTGGTGTAGAGAACAGGACCTCGGAACAAAACACAAACCACCCTAAGGGTTTAGATATCAAATGAGGATGACAGGGGACCCCTTGTGTGAGAAAACATTCAGACCTGTATTTAACTGACAGCGAAGCATGACCTGTTAGGCCTGATAACTTGGCGTCTTTGTCTCTACATTTGCCACTTACGTACGTGTTCTTTTATACCTATTCAAAACTCCAAGAGTGTGTGCGACAGCAGCACATATTGGCCCTTGTTAAGCCATAAATGAGGTAAGGCAGACTTACTGCACATTCACTCTGAGTGGGAATAGTGATTTGTATCTTTTAATTTCAAACACATAATGTGGGAACACTTGGCATTTGCATCTCCTGCAAGTTGTTCCTGGGGCAGTCACCTCAGTTAAGATTGATTTTATTTTTTAATATGAAAATGAAGAAAGTAAGATGAAGGCATCAACACAGCTGAAGAAATGAGAAATGGCATCTCTGGCTAGCTGCTCCTTTGGTTTTTCTCTAATTCTCATCCAGCTAATGCTCGGACTGCAGTATAAACAGGGACAAATCCCAAAATTATTTAAGGGAGATGTAAAACTCAAATTTACAAAAGAATGTACATGTTAGCCCTATCTACATATTTTAGGTAGATTTAAGCAGACAGTCTCTTCCTTAGATTGAGTCCAGCAATTCTTCATAACAAAACTGCTTTTCTGAGATACTGGATTTTCGGAGCTTCCTTCGTGAGAAATATATTTCAGCATCTGTTTTGTTTTGGGTTTGTGTTTTTTGTTTTGTTTTGGTTTTTTTGTTTGGTTTTTTTTTTTTTTCAAATATTCTGGAACCTGTCATTTAATACCTTGGCCACTTTTCTGGTGTAGTTATCCTCCCATAAACGTTTAAAATCTCTTTAAAAAGTCAGATGACAAAGGGACTAAAAAGATAATGAATACCGATAATTCCATTAAGTCTGCCCAGCCACCCATTCCTTCTAAACAGTCAGAAAAGAGAAGCTGTTCTCTGAGCGGCAAGCTAAACTAGGAGACCAGTAAAGTTGACAAATTCATACGGCCGGGGTCAGAGGAGCCAAGTATACAAGAATTAAGAGTAGGCCACAAAACATTATTTGTCTAGCTTAAGAGTTCTTGTTCTATGAAAGGAGAATTAATTAGCTTGTGTCAGCAGACCATTATCTTTAAATCCTCCTGTCTTCTCTCCTTTTTC
Source organism: Burhinus oedicnemus (assembly GCA_008921705.1). Taxonomy (NCBI): domain Eukaryota; kingdom Metazoa; phylum Chordata; class Aves; order Charadriiformes; family Burhinidae; genus Burhinus; species Burhinus oedicnemus. The sequence goes on along the minus strand of VFFE01007166.1, from coordinate 312,194 downwards.
TTCCAAATAATAAAGGGGTTAGCATAGTCTCTGAATGTTAAGGAATTGCTCCATCCTCTGTTCAGCTCGGTGGGGGGTGAAAATGCTTTCCAGCATATGCTAATTTTCTTAAGGCTTAAGGTATTTTATTATTATGGTGGTACATGTAAGTAGGTATATTATATATATGTATAAATAAGAATAGTGTAATTTATACATGGTTTTGTGTTCAACCTTAAGCACTGTGTTTCAGGCTTTGTGCCTTTTATGCAGCTGTCACATAATTAGCGGACACGTCACCTGCAGGCACACTTAACAGAGGGAAGTGTCCCTCCATCTTTCATCACTGTACAGGAGAAGGAAATCACTTTCTTTGCGTTCTTGGGTACAGGTTGCATTCTTGGGGATTTATAGGAGAGTGATTTAAATGTTCAGAAGACCTCATGAACTGAAATTGTTTAATCCCTGGCATTCAATTTTCTCCAGTTCTGATGAGACTATGTATGTTAAATTACCACACAGTTTTTCATTTGTAATCTTAAAATCAGTGGGAGAAAAGTTTTTCTCTTCTCTGATTTCTTTTTTTCTTTATCTTGACATTTAGTAATAGATTTTTCAAGACATCCCGTTCATCATTCTGTGCTGCAACAGAACTCACATCAGCTGGTGGCTGATGATCCGTATGATTGGAAATCCATGTATAACTTTCTCCCTATATATGTTACTGTAAAAATAGCATTTTTCTTACTTTTGGAGGAGTAAAGGACTGTGGCTCATTCAGCGTTTTTTATCTATTGAAAGTGATTTTTGGGACTATTGATTTCATTATTGATCACATTTTTACAAATCTGCTCTTTTTGCTTTACCTCAGGGGAAAAAAGAAACCTAATAATGATTTTCTTAAAATTCATCCAATAATGTGTCTCAAATACTTTTCTGAACACTGGGACAGAGAGAGAGCAGAGACACAGACACTTGGCAACAAAACACTCATTGTCTGTTCTTGTGAAGCCTTCAAGAGCTGTGACAGTACGCATGGGCTGAAAAGCTGAGCGGGCTGAGTTCAGAGGCGAGCTTCAAAAATACTTGGCTGAGATTGGACTGCCAGGAGCGTTGCTTCTGTTTTATGGGCAAGTTTCTAGAAAAATCTCATACCCAGCTTCTGCAGTTTTTCACTCTGTTTACAATTTTTGAAAATCTAGGCACGTATTTATGTAGATAAATCTGGCCTGTAACATGGTTTTTGTAGCTCATCTGTTTTGGTCCCAGAAAATCAATGTTGGGGAGAAGCCTTTTTTGGATTTTGTGGAAAGATGATAGAGAGGACTTCATACATGATATAAACAGTGTCCTAAACTCATGAGAACCTGCTCGGAAATGAGCTGTGTGGAAGGTGTCTTTCTCTTGCCCACTGCGGGAGGTGATTACCCATGCAGGCGGCGTTTGTGCCAGCACGGGAAGCCAAGGTAGACAGAAAATTGCCCTGTACCACACTTGCTGAATTTTATTAATGAACTGCAGCAATCTTTTTTTTTTTTTTCCCCCGGTTGCAATTACTAGCCATTAAGTAAAGCTATGGCGGGGTCTATTCAAACCTTCATTAGCCCTCTACATCTCTGTAGTTACAAGGACCTGGTGGATTTAGTGTTGTACTCAAAAGGCTGCTTGAACACAAGGACGGTGAAGCCCATGCAGAGGTGTACCGTACACTTTATAAAGGGCTTTACAGTTATCTAATGGTGATTTACTATTTAGTTTCTGTAGGGACGCTGCGTGTTGCTTTGTCTCTAGAGCATTAGGAAATGTGCAGTGGACGGTTGGCTTTAATTTTTTTGTAATCTCTTTTTGGTTACTGAGATCTGAGTGACACCACCTGATCCCCAACTCTGTCTCTAGGGACCTCAGAATCACACTTAGTTGCCAGTGGCCAGTCTGGTTGGAATGAGTGTGATTCCTCAGACCTCCAATATCACCATAAATAGAATTGTTTGCTGATTTCTGCTGGTACATCCGAACATTGCATCTTTGTGCAGGCTATCAATGAACTCAAGTTATGGCTTAATGATTCTTTATTATTTGTGGTATAAATGGGAGGCAAGAACCTGGAGATGAAAATATAACTGTTTATGAACCTATGAAAATGATTCCGCAGGCAGATAGTAATGAAATCTGGGAGAACATAGGGAAAAATAAATGAGCTTATCTGAGTGTTCAGAATAGATTTCTTAAATGTATGATGATGTTTTATTTTCTTTTGTTACCTGTGCAAGTGTACCAGGGAGCTAGGTGCCCTTTCAGTGACTGGCATGTATTTTTTGCTGAACCAATTTGATATCAATATAGCTGTTTCTGGAAAGCTATTCATTTCAGCAGAAATACATTTTCCTTTGCATGCAGCCGACTGGCACCTAGTGTAAATGCTGTGGCATCCAGATTGCTTTTCTTTTGGTTCCGTTAATGCAGTGTGTCAGTTGCTTCCTCTCAGAGAAGGAATTTTATATGAAACAATTAGAAAAGAGCTATGAAAAATACTTAAAATACTGTATCACAACCTATTTTATAATTTTAAGTTTTTGCAGCAAGGAGCCTTAACCCGATGTAGGCGTTGCTTTTGAATGAGTGGCCCGAGGCAGCCGCTGCTGCCTGCTGCTGTGCCCCACAGTGACTGCAGAGCTGGTGCTGCTCAGCACCTGACCGGGGCTTGACAGCTCTGATGACACATTATAAACCAGCTTGTCGCACCTCCATAAACATTTATTAGAGTGGTGAGAGGAGAAAAAGTTAAGATTTATAGGTTTGAGTGGGTTCTCTTCCTGTTCAGGGCTGTCCGAAGTCGTAATCCTCACCATTCTGTGCAGTTGCCTTATTAGAGGGAATTAAACACCTCTTGGTTGACATGAAGCTGAGATGGCCAGTTTGTTTGCAGGAAGACTCTAAAAATCCTTTTGCTGCATTGTAACATAGGAACTGTAATCGGCATGTGCGTACTTCATAAATGCGGGGGTTCTGGTGGGATCCTGAGCAAGAACGGCATTGCCTAGAGACACCTTTGCTTAAAGGGTTGTGTGTCTGCAGGCCATTTAAATGCAGAAGAACAGTATGTGAAGAACAGGATACGTGGCAGGATATTTCAGAAGGGCCGTGAGGCAGGGAGTAAATATTTCTAGGTGTCCCGTTCCTCAGCATCGCTGACTGGCCGTGTGGCCTGGGAGACGCTGTGTCTTTCTCTGCTTTGGCCGCTCTGCCTGCAGCTCCTCGTACCGACAGCTGGGCTTCCATGCCTGCTGTGGCCGAGGTCCTCTGAATTCAGGGCACTGCTAGTGAAGGTCAAGGAGAACGTTGTTAATGCCAGATGTAAACACTGCAGGGAATGGGGAATCGCATTTCTGTTGGCAGTAGTGGGATGTGCCAGCACAGAGGGAGTAAGTGAAATTACAGTGATATGTTTTAGTACTTCTTTTTTATAATACATTATGGAGGGGAGTTTTTAAATCTTTTTCAGAGTATGTTTGCAGTGGCTGAATATGTTTTAATTATTCCAAATCTGTTCTTTATGTGTAATACAAGAAGCTAGGTCAAATTTAAGAAAATAACTACTAACTCTTCAGACATTTAAAAAAAAAAAACAACAAACCTGGGTGGGTTTTTTTAAATGCCACTCCCCAGAAGAGGAAAGCTACGTTCAAGTTAAGTCATTCTTTAGTTATCTCCTTGACGTATTTTTGTATTGATAGACTCATTTCTGTACTCCATTTGCCAGTCCTTTGAAGTTTTATCAGTATATGGACTGCTTGCAATTTATGTCACATTTTAGAGGAAAAATATTCTGTTAATAAACAGTATTTCCTTTTTCAGTGTTACTTAAGTGTCTGTAGCAAAATTTACTTGCTTGTGGAGTTTGTTATTTTCCAGCCTGGCACCACACTGGTGCTTACGCATAAGAGCCACTGTTGTTGTTCATTAGCCCCTTGGTGCTCTTCTGCTCGATAGGATCGGTGTTTGAGAGGCAGCAGACAAAATGCTACCCAAAATGGGTCGGGAAGAGGGATGGAGAAGACCCACACGTAGAGGAGAAGCAGCTGAAGAGGGGGTGGCAGAGCCACTCCTTTCCAACAGACACTAATGTGAAACTTCGGAATGAGTAAAACTGCAGATATTTAGCATCCTGAGATGCGAAAGGCTCTTTCCCTTTTAGGTAGTGAAACAATACCTACAGTACAGTGCCTTCTAGATGTGGTTCTGCAGTGTTCAAGGGCCGCCTCCTGTGATTCAGGGGTGATGCCTAGAAAGGGATGCCATCAGAGTACAAGAGTAAGGTGTTGAGTTACCATTAGACATTGTCAGACAGAAGGCATACCAAATTCTGCTAGTATTTCCTCCCAAAATTGTAACATTCTTCAGAATTAATTATTGGTATATTTTGATTTTAAAAAATCTCATCAATAAGTGAATCTGTGATTTTACTCCTGACTTCTAGCTTTAAAATTCGCATGAGTTAAATTGAATTTTCCCATTTACTCTGATGCTACAGCAGTAGACCTGACTATCCAGCAGGTGTTGAATACCTCTTTAATGCCTCATCTGCTGTTCCAAAATGTTCACTGGCCAACAGGCAACAATATTGAGCAAGAATGCTTTGTTTTCTCTTACTGACCTCGGCTTTGACTTTTACCTTTCCGTGACTGTGTGGTCGCAGTCAGTATTTGAAGGGAAGCACGTGGAATCCATTGCCACTGAATCAGAGGTTGAGGATAACTGCTAAATGATAGACAGGTCCCTGACAGGAATTAAACTCCTGGAGTAAACCATTTAATTTTTCATGGTTTTCATCCTGGTTTTTCCAAGTTATGCACTGCTGTTTGTTTTATTCTTTTCGTTTTCAGGCACCAGAGCAATGGAGCAGTTATTTCCCGCTGTGGACAGCCCGAGGTCAGTTGGTGGGGCTGGAGGAATGCGGATGATGAACACCTTGTCCAGTCTGTAGCCAAAGCCTGTGCCTCAGATTCAAGGTCCAACAGTAACAAATTAATGAATGGAAATTGTTCCAGAGATTTCTCCAATGGAGGAGACCTCTCTGATGTGGAATTTGGTACGTTTGTTGCTGCTATTTTTCTGTAAAGGGCAGAGCTTTATATAAAAGCTTTCTCTCTTATATGTACTGTAACAGATTCAGTTCTCTGTATTTAATCAGCCATTCTCCAATTTCTGTATGTGCAGTGTATATGCATTGTGGGGCTTGAGTGAGTCATTGTTGTAAACAATGTTAGAAGCATCCCTTCTGTTATTCATCATTGCATATCCTCTTCCCCAGATTCCTCAATCTCTAATGCTTCAGGAGCAGAGAGCTTGGCAATGCAGCCTCAGAAGCTTTTGATCTTAGATGCACGATCTTATGCAGCAGCGGTGGCCAACAGAGCCAAAGGTGGAGGCTGTGAGTGCCCAGGTGAGCAGTGGTTCTTGGTTTTCTGTTAAGTTCATCAAAAGGATTTGTTTAATTATGGTGATATAATTCAGTACTACATATTTAACAGACTGTGTGGATGCAAGTGCTGTTCATCTATATGAAAGTTCTGGATTGTTGGAGCTATCACACAGCCCTTCAGAAGGACAGGTTTAGCTGTTAATTAAGTCTGTTTTTTCGAGCATAAAACGAGCTGGTAACAGTGTTCAGTAAATGCTGAACTGTGTGGAATATGCTGATTAGCTTTTCACTGCCCTGCTGAGTCAAATATATAAACCAGAGGGAGACAAAGGTGTCCAGTCTGCTAATGTCTAAAAGAAACCTTAACAAACTTGTAAAAATCCAGTAACTGTAGAGGATAATAATATTCTAGAATGGTTGTGCAGAATACAACTTTTCAGCAATTTTTCTATAGCTGAAACACTTTTCAGGATTTATATCGTGACCCAAAGCAACTGAAATCCTGATTCATCTTGCATTTGTAATACATCTGCAATTACCACTTTCTATGTTCTCTGGCACTTGTAAATTGTTGGTATTACAAACAAGATGTTATTTTATGGTCACCATTGGATATGAATGCAGCCTGTTAAAACTCCCTGGGTGGAGAGTCTAGAAAAAGATACCAGACAGAAAAACTATGGACGAGATAACAAAAGCTATTTTAATCCTATATTCTTGTTTTGGTTTTTGTTGCTTTGATATGTAGTCACCAGTAAGAAAAGTTGAATTTTCTATTTAACCCCTCAAAACTACTAAACAACTCATCATCAAAGAGTAGAATTTCAAATGAGAAAAGCAGAGTATACAAGAAGTTTAATTTCCTCCCTATATATTGGTTCTTGAATTCTTTGTAGAAAATTTCCAAACACCTTGTCACCTTCAATAAAATTGATCTGCATTAAGTGCTTCCTTTTTGCTGATATGTTTGCTCCAGGTATTGCCAAGTTTGCTTCGCTCTGTCTGTACAAAAATTTCAGTTATGTTATGCTTTATTTTATTTATAACATAATTCAGTAAAAAGACCAAAAAAATACTTAAATTGTCTGTTACTATCAGTTGCTTCTGACTGTAGTTTCATAGTCCCTCACTAAGAGGATGTCCTGGTTTGGGCCAGAATTTGTTGGGCTGTTAACAATTAAGAAATCAAATTATATAAAACGTGCTCTTTGAAGAGACTACTGCATTTTCTTGAGCAGGCACTCAAGATCCCATATTCTGAATCCTGAGTAATCTTTTTTTCTCTTGTAGAAGAGGTCGTTTTAGCTATCATGTCATCATTTTTGTGCAGACAGAAGCATCAGGACAGAGGAAAGCTAAATCCAGAAAAGACTATCGAGTTAGTGTTGTTCTGCATCACCTCAGGTGCTCCCCCTGACTAGTGGACCCTGTCTGGGCAGACACTGCTCCCCGGTAGAGCAGAGCTGCATGAGTATCTCCCATAGCAACATCTGAAGGCAGGCTCAGTAATTCCCTCTATCTTGTTTTCCTGAGCTTGGAGTGTTTCTCATGTGTGTGATGCTTGTTCCTCATAATAGGAAAACTCAGAATAAAGTAGTGAATGAAGTAACCTATCAGCCTTTTTGAGTGGTTAGCAAAAGGAATATATAACTTACATAAAAATATACGTTAGTTTACCACATTTAAGGACATCCATAAATTATCAGTTGAATATTGTTTATGCTTCGCAGTCTCTTATGATGTTTCTCAGTCTTTTTAAAAACATTCCATAACCCTGAGCACAGCGATATCACTATTCCCATAGGTTTGTATCTGCTTTTTGTAATGCGAAGTGAAACATTTAACATAAATACACAAACACTTTGCTAGTGCTTTCCTGTTTTGCTGTGCTGTGTTGTAATGATTGGAATACCTACCAAACTCCAAGTACTAGTTTCTCCTTACAGAACATTCATAAACAGACTATTTCATCTGCCCACAGCAGCAGTGGTTTGTTTTTATGAAAAAGCTTCTTTTAGAAATTAAACTTAGTGTAGTTTTTATTTTCTTCCCTCTTTCTTGATATTTCCCTACAGAATATTATCCAAACTGTGAAGTAGTGTTCATGGGGATGGCAAACATTCATTCTATCCGGAAGAGCTTTCAGTCACTGCGTTTGCTCTGCACACAAATGCCAGATCCGGGAAAGTAAGTGGATGTTTGGTGTTTTTTGCCTTTGTTTATATGTTTCTGCAACTGCATTCTTTTGCTGCTGATTAGTAAACTGAAATTCAGTGTTTTTTCCCTTGGTGACTTTCCTGTGTAATAACGCTAAGCTGTATTTTTTCATTTCCATGGAATTTGAGCTAAAGGAAGTACTGGTTTATTATTGTTGAAGTGAACCGAGAAAACGAAGTCTGGGATTAGAATGTAGCGTTGAGTATTGATACTAGAATGTCACTACTTTCAGGTGGGCTTCTGAGTGCTAGCACTTGGGCTTACCTGCTGTTCCTGGATCTTTAATCTTTACAGCTTGGCTCTCTTTCAGAAAATTCTAGTGGTGTTCCATGTACTTCCACGCATTTATCGTGTCATTTCAGGAGATGTATTTCATAGCCCTCCCATTTTATGGGATAACTAGCCTCTAATGACCCATCATCTCAGGAGCTTCTGAGGCTGGGTCTTCACGAGGTCAATGTAGTTGCACCAGTCCTGTTTCCTCTACTACTTCTCTGTTTTGCATTTGCTGCGAAGAGTCTTTCATGATTTCAAAGTAGATCCAGAATGGCCACCCTTACTAAACTGGATATGTAGATCTTCACAGGGTAGAGAATTTTAAGATACCTACTGCACGCATTGTAAAGTCGGGGAATAGTTGAGATATGGGACAGTTCAAAGCCACCTCAGGTTCCACCCTTTCGTGGAAGCACAGAGCTGTCCGGGGCATGTGGCAGAGTCCCAGGATACGCCAGTGATACTGCGACTGCTGGGTAACTGATCCTCAGCTCGGAGGAAGGGAGACAGCAGAGGCTGCTGAAAGCAGTGATTACCCAGTAGCGCCTACATTGTCCGTTGCTGGTGACATGTTATGCTCTTGTCTGAGGAAATGTTATTTAAGCTTCTTGCAAGTCTTATGCAGCAAAGCACATACCAGAGACTGGCTGTTCCTCAGGTGTCGTGAATGGCTTTGTTTCTTACGAGTCTGGAAAAGTGTTAATGAGACGTAAATGAAAAAAAATGCAAGAACGACATTCACAGCTTATTAAAATAGGAGCTTTGCTCTGATAAATTCAAAGATCCAAACCTGAAGGCATTTCAAAAGAGCAAAAACTGTTTTCCCTTGTTTTCCTCTAGTTGGTTATCAGCTCTGGAAAGTACCAAGTGGCTGCAGCACTTATCTGTGCTTCTGAAATCTGCGCTACTCGTAGTTCATGCCGTGGACCGAGACCAGCGACCAGTCTTGGTGCACTGCTCAGACGGCTGGGACCGAACCCCCCAGATTGTGGCGCTGGCCAAACTGCTGCTAGATCCGTATTACAGGACCACAGAGGTTTGTAAACCATCTGTTAGTGCATGAGGTAGTTACTGGGTTTGGGTCCTTTTTTGAGGAAGTCTGTGTATAAACGATTTCAATCTTTTCCACTAGAAAAAGCAGGAGTTTACCATCAGTAGTCTGCAGATACAGTTACAGAGAGGTGTAAATATAGTCTGTAATTCAAGAGCGGATTATGTTTTCCCCCTTTGCTGTGGCTGCACAGTCATGGTCTACGCTTCCCCATATTTAGCTTAAGAATATGGAGTAGAAAGTGCTCCATAGTGCAGTTTCCATTACACCATTGCGGTTTCTCAGCCAACTATTGACACAAAGCCTTTCATATCTCTTTTATGGATTTCCCAACTGCGTGTTTTTCCAGTTTCACATTGTCCTCTGTCACTTGGTTATATTTCTTTTGGTTTTTCAGCCTGAATTTATTTTTTCCCCCATCACTTTTCAGCATCATGTGATATGCGATGGCTGGATTCCATCTGCCAGCCCACATGCAAGATGCCTTTGTTGTCTAGAACAGAAGCATGTGTCTGAACACTGTGCTCTAAACTGCTGCTTAAAGCCTCAGACACAGGAGGACCAGGAGTTTAAACTGTAGCAAAGTCTTTTGGATGAAATTGTGGAAACTTCCTCAGGCCCTTTTTTCACGTAGGTTCTAGAAGTTGGCATCCATCAGGTCAAAACATACTGCTGTGTCCTTGGCACAGAACCTCCTCCTGGTCCCTCCGAAGAGTGCTGGCATGCCTCTTCAAAGTGCAGTTCTTCTGTACACACCCTTTGCCTTCCTTCTTGTCACCACCGCATTAGAGGAAACCATAAACTGTAGCTGTCTGTGCAGGGATCAGAAATATTTAGGAAAATGAGTCTTCATCATTGTCACGTTTCAAGCGTTTCAGCTATTGTTTTTGCTCCAATTACAGCCATTGACTTAATAAGCATGCTTTACAATTTTTGTTTCCACTAGAGAATCAAAACCTTCCTAACCTGTGATGGGTTTTAGGGCCTGTAAGATGAGGCGTTGCGTTCAGGTGCTCAGCCAAGCGCTGTTTTGTAATGTTCTTTGCCCTTTTTGTTTGCATGAGAAATCATGCAATTCAACCTTTAATCAACCTTGTGACTGTGCTACGTTTGGTACACACGCAGGCGAGCACTCTCTCCAAGCATGGATGTCTCGTGGTGGATGAAGTTTGTTATTTTATGACAGGCAGCTCTGCCCATCATTTTCAAGGGAGAGCCTTAAAATTTCCTCTCCTGTCCAGTTGTTGGTTACCATGATCCAGAGGGTTTTGATCAAGATGAAGTTCCTACTCGCCCCTGCCTGGCCAAGATAGGTCTCATATCACAATCTTTCCTGCCAGTCACCGAGGACTTAATCTGCCTTATTCACTTTGCTGTTCATGTAGGCTTGGGAGTTCATATCTGTCCTAATTTCATTGTGCAGCCTTTCAGAACACAGAGGCATTAGGTGAAGCTGTAAAGATAAGTAATGAGGCCAGTGCTGAAGGGAAATGGCAGTGAGTGAGGACACGGTAATAAGGTGATTCCCATGAGTCTCAGACAGTCTTAGAAAACTGAACCAAAGGAAAATAGGAACTTTTTGTCTGTACTTTCATTTCTGCAGGGTTTCCAGGTGCTAGTGGAGACGGAGTGGCTGGATTTTGGCCACAAGTTTGCAGATCGCTGTGGCCATGGTGAGAATTCGGATGACCTAAATGAGCGCTGCCCAGTGTTTTTACAGTGGCTGGACTGCGTCCATCAGCTCCAGAGGCAGTTCCCTTGCTCTTTCGAGTTTAACGAAGCATTCCTTGTGAGTTGTGGCTTGTGAGATTGCTGTTTTATAGACTGCTGCTAAACCAGTACCCACTACTAACATACTATCTTGCCCCGGGGGTTTCTGATTTTCCCATCTATCTGTGATATGCTGCCGCCTGATAAAGGAAACGGGAAAACTGCCCACATAACAGTAGACAAAAGTACTTGTATACTTCATGGGCCCTGAGGTCTGTTCACTCTTAAAACAGAAGCCAGGACCCTTGAGGATTTCTTCTAGACTTTTAAAGAAATAAATACAAATTTAACTGTCTCACCTAAGAGGTGCTGAAATAACTCTGGTATAATACATCCACACAGCATGAAAAAAATCAGTTACTGGCAGTATAATTTCCCCCTACTTTGGTCTTGTTTTGAGCTGAAGACGCCTCCTCTAAAACCAACCTTCCCCTTACCTTTCCATTCATTTTTTCTGTTTCATTGCTGCAAAGATGTAGGATATACAAGCTGTGTGTATTTTCTTCTGAAGCGGACAGCTCTCCTATTTGAAACTTGCGTAGGATGGTCAAAATCAGTTCTCGAGGCCAGAAAGCAGGTCTCTGGGAAAGTGGCAGTCACTGACTGCAGGACTAGTAATCTGAAGAATAAAAGTTTTTATGAAGTGTCTGATCCACTAAGAGATTTAAAGCACATTCCTGTGATTGTGGCTGACTTGAATTACCACTTGCCAGCTCAGCCATGTAACCGAGTATATGTACAGTCCTAGCTTAGCTCAGTTGTGAAATGAGATACAGGAGGTTATAACTGGCTTCACAGCACACTGCTAATCTACAGGAGCTGTGTGTGAACATACCTGTACATTCTGGCCATTTTAGAGTAAACCCTTTAATTTATTAGAGTATTGAAGTACTTGTCTTCATTTAACATCTGAATAATCCCATGGAAGTCATTTATATGCTTAAAGTTAAGTTCCTATTAAGCTATTTTGTCAGACTGGGACCACAGCATGAAATGAATAATGATCAGGATGTGCGTGCTGTGCGCATTTATACCAACATACAGAAATTTACACTTTTCCCCACCATTCTTTGCCTTTCTGTGCTGCATTAACGTTTTGTAACAGGTATTGTGATTCTCTTCTTTGCCTATCCTACAGGGCTATGAGTTTGAATCAGCAAGACTTTTATACTTTATTATGAACAAATATTTTGTCTTTATATTTTATATTTTTTCCTGAATTGTTTTAGTTATGATTTAAAAAGATTCCTCTATGCTTGAGTTCTTTTTCAAGTTGTTTATAAGGAGGTATGCAAAAATGTTAGGTGTATGTGTATATCAGTCTTAAGGAAGAGGATGTATTGCCCTGTGAAGGAATGATTTGCTGCTTAAGCCTGAATGTTGATTCTCACATTAAGCTGATATTTTCTGCCATATGACAGTATCTGTATTGGTCTGTGCAGGTCAAATTGGTGCAGCACACCTACTCTTGCCTCTTTGGTACATTCCTGTGCAACAATGCGAAAGAGAGAGGAGAAAAACACACTCAGGAACGGACCTGTTCTGTCTGGTCTTTGCTGCGGGCAGCAAACAAAGCCTTCAAAAACCTGCTCTACTCCTCCCAGTCCGAATCTGTATGTATCCTTCCTTCCCCACCACACGGGGAGACTCCTGGTAGGGACTTCTCAAAAGTGTGTACCTTAAAAAAAATACCCAAGCTTGTAGCAGTGGGACATGGTAATGGCTTAACTGTTGTCATGAATGCAGTGTAGAGATGGGCATTTCCAGAACAGTGTGCTCAGCTCTCCTCATCAATGTTTACCTTTGAATGCTCGCTTCAGTCTGGTGTTTTTTGCTGGTATTTGAGGAATGTCAAATGCAACCTCAGAAATTTCTCTGTGCTGAAAATGTGCTTTCTGTAACTAAATGTTTTGCTGTATCTTCTGTAACAGAAAACATTTCAGCATTTGACAAATAGACCTTCTAGAGAACTAAGCTATGTCAGAGGAGTGTCATGAAATTGCATACAAACCTAGACACTGTGTCTACGTGAAATCTTAAATCTAAACAGAAAAAGTAACTCTGATTTAATGTATCTCTGTTTCTCTTAATACTTTCACGTTTTCAGTTTGGCTCTTCCATAGTAATAGCTCACTGCAGCTTCTGGGAAGGGTCTTTACTGTTACCTTTTTGTGTATTTGCTAAAAGGGCACGTAAGGCACTTAGGGATGCAGTAGAGTGGGCATGTGAACCAGACAGTCAGTCATCAAATGTCATCCTGATTAGGACAACAGAGACTTTTATAAATATTTAAACCCTTTTTGTTTATAAAAGTATCAGATACCATAAACCTAACTGTGAGGACTATGCAATATTTTTGCATATGAAATGTGGCTTTCAATTGTTCCTTCGAGTAAAACTAAAACCTGGCTTAGTAGGAAAGAGTTTATGCCTACACTTCTTATAAAAAAATTAATTTTATATTCACGTCAGCCCTCTGTGGCTGGCTGTCTCCCCTGGACAGCGGACATGCAGCCTGCACTCAGCCTGCACAGAGATCCCATTTGTCATTGTGACAGGCAATGTCAGAGAACCCTTCAAGACTTTTCAACCTGACGTTTTCATCGTAAGAGTGGATGTGATAGCTGAAAGCATGAGACATTGCTGATAAATATGGCTTGTGAGGACTTCTAAAGCTATGGATGAATCGAAGTTTTCGCTGAAAATACCAGCAGGTTTGCCCAGGAGGAGCTTAGAGAGCGCTCTTAAAGCGGGCAGCTCAGCCATTCTGTCCTTGGGCTGCCTTTCCGTGCAGTAGAGATGCAGTCTCGGTGATTTGTTCTCAGTAAATACTACACTGTAGTGTCCTGAGCTAATTAGGATAATTTGTCTGTATATGGGAGTTTTGGTAATTTCCTGTCTTGTATTCATCTTCTTGTGGTTTTACTTCTGTGTTTAAAAGGTGGCTCTGTGATGCAGCCACATCTGTTATAAAACCAGGCTCGTTTAAGAGCAGCATCCACAAAACCAAGCCATCCCACAGCCCTCCCTCTGCTCAGTGCCAGCAAAACTTGGCTCTCTCTCTGCCATTGCTTGCTTTTCCACAAGAAAGTTGCCTGGGAAAACAGTGGAATTGATAGGGTGACCCAAGGTGGTTTTAAACTGAAACAGAAAGCATATTTCACAGTCAAGGGATCACTTTTAAGAGCAAGCTGCCTCTTCAGCAGAGTATTTTTGCATATACTTAACTTTTAACATAGGAGCACTTCCATTAAAGACAGGGCTTTGATGAATTAGAGCCTGTAGAAGGAGGTTATTAGTTCAACTTTCATATGGCATGGTATAGTACAGAGTACAGGGAAATCTCTGCACTGACAATGGCCCACTGAATTCTTCAGCAGTTTAAATTGCTCAGAAGCATTATTAAGGTGTAGATTCACACAGAGCACACTGCAGTAATTCATTCATGAGAAGCTGAAAGCCAGCGTTGTTATGCCTCAGCCTCTGTCTCTGAAAGAAAAGATAATTATATATCAAGTGTAACTGATTAAAAATGCCATAGCTGCTCGCTAGCCCTCAGAGTTATCTAGAGAGCTAGCAAAGCCTCCCAGCTTCAAACCTGAATAATAAACTAGCACAATCAGATTTGAATGCCTCTTTGCGTTCTGGGAGCCAGCAGTTTGCCATTTCTGAACATGGTGTGTTCTCCCCTCCCAGGTGCTGTACCCTGTGTGCCACGTGCGTAATTTAATGCTCTGGAGTGCTGTTTACCTGCCGTGTTCTTCCCCCTCAACGCCCGCTGATGACACCTGTGCCCCATACCCTGTTCCAGGCTCTAGCCCTGAAGATCAGCCTCTGGGCAGGTGAGCCTAGAGCCCAGAAATCCCATCCTGTAAAGTAAGATCAACAGAGAATATTGTGGGATATAAAGAGGAGAATACTTGTAGTGGGAGGGAAATACTTTTCACGGGGTCATTTGTGGGACTGACCTGCCCAAAAGCAGTCTGTCATTCTTTCAGTTTTGAAAGCTGTTAAGTTTCAGAGGCGATAGTGTAACAGAGACAAGATTAGCAAATAGAATTAAGCTCTGGGTATTGCATAGCCCTGTAAGATTCCTTCTATCCTTGTGGGATATAAGCTTTTATTTGGTTATCGTGAATTCAAGTTCTTTTTCTGTGTTGCATAACTATTTCTTCGCTTTTTTGTACAATGATTCTGAGCACATGTTAATTAGGAGGTGTGACCAGACTGTAAGCATTTGTGCTTTGTGGTAAAGGGATTATTCTGGGAATGTTTCAAGTCTGATTGAATGTATTTTCCTGATGGCAAACAAAGAAAGTACTGAAGCAGCTCTGCACTATAGATAGTCAAAATGTACTCCTAGATAATACTTTACAGAAGTCCATTATTTAGCAGATTGTTACTGTCCTAATTGTGGGGGGAGTTTTTAAGCCATTGTAGCTAAGCATTTTAAAAAAAAAAAAAAATCCCCTGACTTTGGATTTTGATTGTTTGTACCTTTATAGGTTACCAAAGACAAGATCATTTGACAATCTGACGACAGCCTGTGATAGCAGCGTGCCTACAACCAATCGACGTAGTAGCGACCCCAGCCTCAATGAAAAGTGGCAAGAGCACCGCCGGTCTCTGGAGCTGAGCAGCCTCGGCAACCCTGGGGATGATCCATTTGATGGAGACGGCGTGAGTAAACAAGGCAGGGCTCCAGTGGGAGCAGAACTCTCTGTTGCAGCTGGTGTGGCAGAGGGACAGATGGAGAACATTTTGCAAGAGGCCACTAAAGATGATGTGGGTCTGGAGGAGCACTTAAGGGGTAGCCTGGAGACAGTAGGTAAAGGGGATGAGATTGCCCTGGATAAGGGGAAGAGAACTGAGAATCTACATCTCTGTGAAAAGGCTGAGGCAGATAAAGGTATTGTAATAAACAATCCAGCATCCAGTCTACATCCGGTTTCACAAGGTGCTTCTGAGCTTAAAGGACAACAGGATGAGCATGCTGATCTCAGTAACGCTCTCCAGAAGTTACCTCAGGTGAAAGGACTACAGGCTCTTCCTTTGGAGGGCTTTGTAAGTAGAGATGCTCAAAAGAATATGGAGGAGGAAGGTGTTAGCAAACTCGAAGGAGAAGCAGAGAGCCTGTACAATGCAGCACAGGCCAGCCTTCCCTTACCTCTTACAATCCCGCACGAGGCAAGAACATCCAACATTGAAAGTTCTACGGAAACCTTAACAGAGAACGAAGCAAAGCAAGAGCTCGTTCTGAAGGGCCCTTGCCATAGACCTCACCTGATCAACAACAGTGCTGACGGACTTCCTCAAACTATTGGAAATAGGCCAGAGGGGGAGAGCATGCTAGAACTTCAAAAACTGGGAACAAAAGTACATAGGACTTCTGGTAGCAGCAACACACACATCCCGATGCCTTCCCCTTGTGCCTTGCCTCTACCCGAATGTAAAGATGAGATTGTGTGTAATGGAGAGCTGGAGCCTGAGAACAAGATGACAGAGAAGCCTGTGGGGTTTAGTATCACCCAGAAATACCATGCGACAAACGGACACTGTGTGAATGGAGAGGATGGTCGGATCAAAGCCTCTCTGAGTCGGCAGGTCTCTGCAGCTAGCTGTAGTTCTGCACAGTTTCACTTGAGGAACTTGCACCAAAAATGGATCTTCAGTCATCTTGGTAAGCAGCAGGCAGCCAACAGCCCAGACCAGCCTGCCAGAAGTCACCTGGATGATGATGGGATGCCTGTCTACACCGATGTTATCCAGCAGCGCCTGCGCCAGATAGAAACTGGCCATCAGCAAGAAGTGGAGACCTTGAAGAAACAAGTGCAAGAGTTGAAGAGCCGGTTGGAGAGCCAGTTCCTGAATAGCTCCTTACGTCTCAATGGTGATTATGGAGACGAAGTGGTAAGTGGAAATGGTAATTGGGCCACTGCTGGAAACAGTGGGCTAGTTAGTTGTGTGCTGGGTCTCACCATATTGTCAGCTCTTGGTTCATTGGTCAGGTAGTGATTTTTTGGCCATGCAAGCTTTTAGAAAACTCTCAAGGTCATTCTGAAGAGGGCAAACAACCAACTGAGTACATGGCAAATGGCAATTAATGGTGGCTAATATTTTCACTGTATTTCAGTTTGACCATAAATGTAGCAAAGGTTTATTTCAAGATGGGTGTTTCACAGCATACTCACACATACCTAGACATACTTAAACGCCTTCATTGGCCTTATTAAAAAAACCACATTTGCTTTACTGTTGTTTTCATATATGGACAAAGGTATTTTTCTAGGGATGTGAATGTGTCATTTATTGGGACAGGAGCGTAGGGCTGATCTCTTGGTGCTTTGCATGCTTGGGGTAAGAAGATGCCGCAGTGGCTGCTCTGTTAGCTCAAACCCAGGGACTTCCAGCCATTCTCCTTTCAGATGGCTGGCCTGCTCAAGGCTCGTTAGCTGGAATAAACTAAGAGCTTTTGTGACAGCCTTATGTCAATGAGGCTTTTTCTCAACAAATTAAGAATTTTAAGGGGGCTTTTAAACTGTGCTTTTACTTGGAAGTATCTAAAGTCATCAAAGTAGAGACTTAAGTTTGAGGCATGATTCAAATACACTATGCTAACTGCTGTAGCAATTAAATGATCTGTGTAGTTGTGGGTGCAAAAGAAATTTTAAAATCAGAAATTAAATAAATGTAATCCCAAGTTCAGGATCTCAATAGCTAGCAGGTTTTCTGTATGTCTCCGTATGTCTTGGGTGGTTTTTTTAAGTTGCTTATCCTACCTGGTTTTTACCTAATTTCTCCTCCTCTTTTGACTAATAAATAATAATGTCAAAAGAAATACAGTCATTGGCCTTACACTGTTGCTTGAATGTACCACTGGTTCAGAGAACAAGCAGGAGTCCTGTTCTGTAGAGGCCTTCACGCACAGAGCAGTTCTGTGGGTTGCTGCAAAACTTGGTTCTTCAAAGGCCAAGTATTATTAGTTAAGTAAAATAATTGAAGAGGGGAGAGCTCCTTGGGGAAGCAGGCAGGCACGGGAGGAAAAAGGACATGAAGGGGAAGGCAGGGAGACGTAGGATCCCTCAGAGTTTGTTTCCTCCCATGGGTTTGCACACCAGGCAGAGCATTGGTCTGCAGGTCCTGAGGTTGTTACAGCACCCATCAAAAATTTCCTTTCCTATGTGCACGTTGTAATGTGTTTTATGTGCCTGAAAAATTGGGGGGGGGGGGGGAGGGACCAAACACCAAACCAAAAAACCCCACAAACAAATTGTAAGAGGTTTCCAACTTTAGTTTGTTCAATGTAGTATTGTTTAGAAGTGGCAGAGGTGCTGGATAGTCCCAGGTACATTTGTTGTGAAAAATGCTCAGAGCCTGCTTGGCTGGTCACATCAGAGGTGACAACATTAAGTGCTCCTTTTGGGCATCCCTTTCAGCTCAGTGTCATTTCCATTGATGTGGCTTCTGTCACTGGCAAAATCTTGGATTCCTTGGAGAAAGTTGGTGATTTGGCTTAATTTATTATACTCCCGTTTTTTTTAACGGCCTTCACAAACTGCAGTGTGGGGCTGGATGCGAGAGCACACTGTCCTCTAGAAAATTCACCATTTTTAAGAGACTGAGCTCTACCTTATATTTGTGCCTCAGCTTGGGAGTAAGAGGTTTTCTTCCGGGGCTCCAGAAGTGCCCATTCTTCAGGCACAGAAAGACATTAACTCAAGATTTCTTGCTATTTTTAATATATTTTAAGAGCTGGCTAAGTTTTAATTCAGTTCAGATACAACTCTGTCTGGCTAGACTATATAAAAGAAGCATTATTCCCCAAAAAACTATGTATGGAATATATATGGCTCAAATTCTGAGTTTCCCATGCATGATTTGGCTTGTATTTTCCACAATTTTTGCCAACCAAAGGGTGTATGTATTACTAGTATTAATTTTGAAAGTGAAGCAACCTTGGAAAGGAGATGCGACCATGAAATTGGAGCCACAGATAGCAGCTTTTTTGGTTAATCACCCAAAGCATTGCCAGAACTCTGTGCGTAACATATCAGAAAACAGATTTTAAATCCATTTTATCCCACATCATCCTGTCATCATAGGGTCAAAAACTGACCTGTTGAGGTTTTTTGCGTTGGGTTTTTTGGGATTGAGTGTTTTTGCAGTTCACAGCTGCACAAACCGCTCCAGCGTGTGGCATTTACAGTCCCATTGAAAAGGTGCTCTTGCCTTTGCTGCCACGTGTGCACTGTAGGTAGGTGACTGGTTGTGACATTTGCCCTCCCAGTGCGGATGTAGCCTGCTTTTCCTCAGCAGGAGGTACCCTTCCTGCTCCTCCCCACAACTGTCCAGTTTTTGTTTGTATGGAAGTAGGAATATGGGAAGGTTCTGTTCAGCTGTGTTTGTTTGCCAACAGACTTCTATACCCGACTCGGAAAGCAATCTGGATCAGAACTGCTTGTCTCGCTGCAGCACAGAGATTTTCTCTGAAGCCAGCTGGGAACAGGTGGATAAACAGGACACAGAGGTACAGACTAAATCCCTGTAAATCGCTCGTTCTTCCGTTAGGGTACGATATTCATAATTCAAATTATCCTACAGCCTTTGGTCATGTGCCACTTCCTGTGAACTATTCTTCCTTGCATTTCATGTGTTTCTCATACTTTAAATATCAGTACCTGTGGCTATGAGCCCTCTGCTGTCTGTGTACAAGCTCTTTGAGAAGTTGTGGAAGGGATGGCTATCTAAAGGAGCCTTAGGTGGACACACGCTTGGTGAATATTCTTAACCTGGATACTTTTAAAGCACAGAAAAAAAACCCAGGGAATTGGACTTTTTGACTTTTTTTTTTGTCTGAGGGGAATTTAGCGTACCTGTTCTCAAAGGGAAGGTTTCTGTTGTTTGTCTTCAATTGTTGCAAACACTGAGTTTGTGCGCTTAAAATAGAACAAGCACTTCCCTCATGGTGCTTCGCTTTGAATTTGTGAGCTCAAGTGAGATGGGTTTGTTTCTAATTAACGGTCCTCTCCTTGATAAATTTGTCTTTCCTTTCTCCCAGGTGACACGATGGCTTCCAGACCACCTCGCTGCACACTGCTACGGCTGTGACAGTACGTTCTGGCTTGCCAGTAGGAAGCACCACTGCAGGTAACCTGTGCCTCAACAGAGAATAGCAGGGCGGGAGGCACGGTTGTGGCTTCAATTGTTCACTCGCCTGTTAAACCAGGAAAGGGCTTTTTTTCGACATGTAGTGCCTTTCTCAAGGATGGATGTCAGAGTTTTAGAGTAGGACTGTGCACACTCCTGAAGGAACCGGGCACTTTGGCAGACCAGTTTCTCCAGTTCCAGTTCATGCACAGCTTAAAAAGCCAGATTTGGTATCTGCTCCGCCCCAGCCTAAACAAATCCTGCCTTTTTTCCTCAAACTGGATTTGGAGGCAGCTGGCTGTTCAGCTTTTTAAGAGGGTGTAAAGAGTAAAAAATACTGTTGGTTTTTTTTAATGCATCTTTGCATTTGATAATTCAGTACTACAACTATATGAATACTATCATCTTCCCATTACTGGCTGTAAAGCTGCTCCTTTCCTTCTCTAACCATTCTTCCCTTTTCATTAAAATGGTCGTGTAAGAGAACCTGAAAAGGACACTTATGTGAAATAAAAGTTTTGTGGTTTATTCTTTGCCAAACATATTGCCAAGCAGAGGCTACAACAGATAATGCAGGCAGCAGGGGCTTAATGAAGAACAGGTGGCAGAGGCCTTTTGATTAGATCATACTCTAGTTAAAGTTAGAGAAGCTCAGATTTCTAAGTTCTATTTCAAATAAATCCCTATTCTTGATTTCTGGACATGAGAAAATGATTACAAGAACCTTCATTTAACCAAATGGCAGTTACCACATTTTGATGCTTCATTGCCTTTTGAAGTTGTAGAGAATTACAAACATCTTCCTTGGTTTTTGTCCATTTTGTATTTTGCTCCATTTAGTCGTCTTGTAAAGATAAACAAACCCAGGGAAGAATGAATAGCAGTTGAATGGCTTTGATTTTTTTTTTCACATCCACTCTTTGTGCAAATATGTATGTCTTAAGGCTTCAGATGAGAAGTATGATTACTAAGCATACAGTGGTACCCATCTGAAGGGTTTTACAAGAGTTAAAATGGTGTTTTCCTTTGTCCTTGCCAGAGCTGTATCTGCTGTGGGGTGTGCCGATTCAGCACTCCCGAGGCTGGCTGACGTTTGGCACCTGCATTTCAGTGTCCTAGGCTTGGGCTCTGGGGAACTCCTAGCGCATGGATGCACACAGGACACCCCCAACACTGTGAGGAATTAAAATTGACTCAGGGTTTCATGTTTGGTTGCAAATTTCCCTGTAGTGTCTTTGTTTCTTCAGCTTCCAAATGTCTAACCTGGTTTGACCAGGCTGACCACAAAAGCTCTGGTGGTTTATGGTAGAGACCAGTAAGGAATGGCAACCAACAAGAAACCCAAGTATTTCCATAGTACACATTTTCAAAAACCCAGTGATCAGCGGCAGTCTGCTCCCCAGCTTACCTGAGCGTGAAAATGAGTTGAAACCCACATAGCATAAGGCCTTGAGCAGGATAAAAATAGCCAGCTTCCTTCAGTGCCACTATTTCGTTCTTTTCCTCGTTCCCCTCTGAGCTCTTTCTCCCCTCCTTGCAGGGACATTGAACGTGTTGATCAGATCTGGTGAGCATTTACAACAGCCTCTGTCTGTTGTCTGTCTGTGTTTTCTTGGTAACTTCTACAGACTAACTTGGGCTATTCCCCCTCTTTGTTTTTCACTTGCCTAGAAATCACCAGAAATAAGCGGTGGGCGGCTAGTGGGGTCTGGATGTTTAGATCCACACAAACAGGCCTCTCTTCACAGAAAGGCATTTAGGACTTGGCTTTTGGTAGCTTAAACTGGGATGTGATCACACTAACGCTCACCATCAGTTAAGTCGTGTGTTTGAGTAACAGAGAATGCTTCACTTCTAACTGAGAAGAGACTGTCCTTCAAGTTTAGCCACGTGCATTTGTTTTTTCTTTCCCCTTTTTGCCTTATTTTTGGGAGAGGTCCACATGTTACCAAACAGTTCTAGTATTGGTGTGCAGCGTGTTGACAAAAAACTGCTGCTTATTTTAGAAGGGCTGAAAATACTGTGGCAGTAACAGGTAACGGAAAGCTGGTGGAGGGTTAGTATTACCAAAAAAATGGATAAACATCCATGACTGAGTAAGCAGAGGGGGTATCAGTAGCATGATTTTAACAGTCACCCTCCTCAAAGGAGGGAGATCACTTTTCCAGCATGTTTTTTAACGTCTCCTTTTAATCTCTCAAGCGAAGCAGAGGACCACCAGGATAGAAAGAATGAGTTGTTCGGAGCTTTCTGAAGCTCGGGGGAGAACAGTTACAGAACGCTATTATCCATCACAGAAGAATAAAACAAAAAAATTCCAGGCATATGTTAGGAAGCTGGTGAGCTACAACAAACGGATACTTGTTTTAATCCCTCTAGTTCTTTTTTGACCTCACCCATCAGCAGCGAGCTTCTGCTGGATAACAGTTCTTTGAGCAGCAGAGATGGGGGTTGTCAGAATTGCTTTTCTGCGGGATGTTTCTGTAGAACACCTCACGGGACTGTTCTCACTCCTGCTGGTTTTTCTGATAGTAATTTCTAACAGGGTCCTTAAGAAGACTTCAAAACCACTGCAGAAAGGCTAGCCATTGTCAGCCTCCTGGTGCTAGGGTTACTGCTTTAAGACCAGGAGCCGCGGTGCAGAGCTGGGAAAATTAGCCCATTGAAGTGAGAAATGGGATTTCTCTGCTGACTGTTTCCCCATCAGTGGCCAGCATCTGGAAATCTTGTCTCTTGGCAAGGAAGGATTAATCAAAGCTGCTGGATGTATGCAGAATTCTCTGTCAGCCTCTTGGCAGCAGCAGATCTTTTCTAGCACAGAACAGTAACAGCACAAAATCCCGATGCCAAAGAGTTAATGAAAAGGGCATCAGGCATGGAGGTAAACTTGCAAATGCAGGTCCCTGGAGTGCTGTTCTGAACTCCTTACAAGAATCGGGTAGTTTGGAGGACAGGGCACTGCAGTGCTCACCAGGCTAGCTTGAGCAGCAGCAGGTTTTGAGGGGGGCTGCGAGAAGAGAAGGTAATTATTTTCAAGATTTAAATTTTATCCCTGCCTCCTGTGAGGTGCATGCGCCAGCGTGCCTCCACCAGCTGACATCTGACAAGAATGCGTATGAGACTGCTCACCCTGCCGCAGCATTACTGCCATTTCTGAGCATGAAATACCTGGCTGCCCCTCTCATGGCTTTGCATGATCCCTGTTGACTCAGTTTAGTTTATGCAGAAGTGTGGGACTGCCAGGAATGCCGCAAAAGGGACTGCACTGTTGGGGCAATGGGAGGATTGCATCAACAGAAACTGGGTTTAATTTTTTTTATCTGTCCCATGCTTAAACTTTCCAGCAGCGCACTTGAAAGGAACAGAAGAAAATGTCTCTGTGCTGGTGCTTTCCAGCACACGCTTGTAGAAGAGTAAAGGAGCAGAGACTCCTACCTGCTCCCGGGACTGCAGTGTCCAGTCTGTAACGCAGGACTGGATCAGTGATGTGAGCAGGGGCTGGAACACTGCATTGCCCACATCATTGCGGAGGAAGGCCCCTTGTTTGCTCTCCCTTAGCCCTTCTCTTAGCCGTGTGCCCCCAGGGTGGCAGTGACAGCCATGAGCAGCACTGTGCCCGAGCTCCTGGACAGGACATGGGAGAGAGCTTACCCCTGTTTCACGGAGGGGGAAGTTCCCTCCAGTGTGAGATGAGGCAGTATTGTACAGAAGAGCCGTCACCGTAGAGACGTGTAATGAGCTGTAATTCTGTACTGTAACTTGCTTTGTGCTCCATTCTGGTGTTTGTTCCCTAGAGCTCTGCTTTGGCTGTAGAAGTGCGTAGCGCAGGGTGCAGACCTTGGGGGGTTGTCTTTGCACATGTGCTGGTACTTAGGGAGGAATGACTGCAGTCCCCAGGGCTGACCCAGTCACAACACTGTGAATAGGATAATATTAGAACTAGGGTAACTTTGTCAAACTAATCTTTTCTTTTCCATTTCTCCTCTGTTCCTGATGCAAGGAATTGCGGAAATGTGTTCTGCTCCAGTTGCTGTAACCAGAAGGTGCCCGTTCCTAGTCAGCAGCTGTTTGAACCCAGCAGAGTCTGCAAATCGTGCTACAGCAGCTTGCACCCAAGCAGTTCCAGCCTTGATCTTGAACTGGATAAACCCATCACTGCCACGTCTAACTAAAGTCCCAGCCTCAAAGCAGCGGGGGAGCAGCCGTGCCGATTCTTCCCCAACAGATGCTCAGATACTCGGTGGGCTGAGGCTGGGAGGATGCGGGAGCTGTGCACTTTGGAGGTTGAGGCGTGGAACACTGCTCGGCAGGACAGAGCTTGAGGACGTACTGCTGGATTGTGGGATTCTCCTTTTCCAGCTCTTCCCCCTTTCCTTTCTGTCCTATCTGTGTGTATGTGTCTACACGCGTGTGTGTGTATATATAATAATATATATATGTTCGTTTGTTTGCTGGAAGATTGTGGAAGTGGGAAGGGAGTTGGTGCCAGAACCAGGTTTCCCTTTCATGTTTAACTGTCCCACTGCTGAACTGTTGCAGACAGACGATTTGGTGGAGGAAAGGAGAAGAGGGGAATCAGTCCAGCCAGTGTGCAAAGCGTGAATACCTGTAGCGTCAGTGCTAGTGCTTTCAATCACTCCTGTTATTTCCAAACAAGAAACTGCTGTTTGGGATCCTGTTGCTGCTAGAAGAAATGGGAATCTCTTTCCCAAGAGAGCACTCTCCCTCTCTGTTCTTAGAGTGGGCTTAGTTATCCTCGCTGCGTGAAGGGGGAATTGGTCACGGATTTCCATACTCAGCGGCTCTATACTTGCACACACAATCGATGTGTTTTGTTGCCATCAGCCCCGCCGCTGTGGCTGTGAGTGGCATCACCTGGACAACGCTGGCTAAGGAAAGTGGGCGCTTGTTTGCAAGAGGTGAGAAGGGGATCGAACAGGCTGCCAAGCTGAGGTGGGTTTTACACTGGCGCCTCTCTGAAGTTGTGTAAATGCAATTCATTATTTAAAACCAAGTGGGAAAATAGAAGACCTTCAACTTCTGTCCCTGCCCCATCTGTGGGATGGTTTACTCGATGGGAGCTACTTTTGGAGCAGTGCATTTGTCATGGTTCACACAAACGGGCCGTCGTGCTGGTGTTCAGACTCGCACTTTAATGAGACTATCCAAGCCAACAAAAGAACAGCCGTGATACACTGGTGTTCTTGCTGGGCTCAGTCTGTGAGGAGTGCACTGGTGCTTGTAATACTCCCAGGATGTCTCCTTTTTCAGTCTGTAATCAATA
Organism: Burhinus oedicnemus; assembly: GCA_008921705.1. Classification (NCBI taxonomy): domain Eukaryota; kingdom Metazoa; phylum Chordata; class Aves; order Charadriiformes; family Burhinidae; genus Burhinus; species Burhinus oedicnemus. The sequence continues at coordinate 287,048 of VFFE01007166.1, read as the reverse complement.
TACTCCAGATAGGAAAAACCTGCCTGGGGATTTTATAAAGACCTACAATACATCATGGGTTCCCCTTCTTCCTTCTGTCCCAGGTCACCCCATTAAAGTGTGAATCTCTTGAATGTATGTTTTTAAACGAGCGTTAGGTACTTATCCCCTTTTCCTTTTGATAGAGCCTGCTTAGTGCAGTTTGGCAAGGAAGAAATGTAGATCCTGCTTCGCAGTGCATTGCCGAGACAAAATTACAACTTCTCTTGTGATATTCTCAAGAACAAAAAATCCTGCTGGAGTATTTGAGAGTTTCAAATACGAAAGCTCAATCTAAGAAACCTTGGGAAAGGAATGCTTCCCTTCCCTGGAATGTCAGAATCACGTAATCCAAAGCGAGTATCACACAGAGAAAACCATCTCAGAATATTTGTTAGGTCTGATGAGGAAAAGAAATGTCGAAGTATTTTATTTGTGACTTTGAACTTCCCACAGCCTTTGCAAGGACTGTTACGCTGCTGTGGCGTAAGCTGAAGATTCATAAGACAAAAACGAATGTCCGGGAGGCTGGTTTAGCGTAGCAGCCTGTGTCCTTATGGGAAGGGGGTCTGGTAACGGAGCATCTTGGGATCTCCCCTAGTTCGGATTTTGAAACGTTTTTCAAACCATCAGGAGGGAAAAGCAAAGAAAAAAAAAAGGGTTCTCCAGTTGAGTTGTATCTAGAAGTATTTGTTCCTAAACCAGTGCAGCAAATACCTGGAATAGAACTGTAGGCATTGCTGTTCCGTGTAAAGCAGAGACAGCCAGAGCAGGGAAAGGATGATACGCAGCTCCTGTCTCTGGCTTTCTCGTGGAGGGGGCGATTAGAGGTTTGACTTTAGGGGACATGGGGTAGTTCTGCACACTAACATTGTGTGGGTTTGTGGTGCAAATAGACAGTCAAAAATAAGTCTAAGATTCTGCAGTTCCTAATGACAGGTGCCAAGAGGTTATGATACGGGTTTTTGGGGTCTGTGATGTACAGTGTGAATAAATGCTTGCAGCTCTTAGTCTTTTTTTGATCGATGAAGCACTTTTTTTATTAATATTATTTTTCTTTGTATGTAAAGGAGGAACAGTATCTCTCCATAGCTGTATATATAACCCTTCTCTCCTAAAGAGAGTAAAGTGCTCCTATATTTTTCATTTTTGTCAAAGCGAGAAGTAAATACTTTAGAATTGTTAAATATATAAATAAAAGTGAATAAAGTTTAGACTTTTGCATGGGAGCATTTGCTAACACACTTTCTAATTTTTTATTTTTCTTTCCTGTCCTTCGTAGGGGATATATTTGAGGTTCAGCAGAAACACCAAGGCCTTTGTAAAAGGAGGCTGCAGCAGGCCTCCTCTTGCTTTCTTTTCCACTGTGTGTCTTTGCAAGGAACAACAAACTGTTGCTCCTAAACTTAGAAGAAAAAATACTAAGCTTGGTTTTCCTGGCGTGAGAGTCCAAGGGAAGGGAAAAAGACACAAACCGCATGCAGCACCAGGTCCTGTCAGCACAATCAGCATGGCTTTCCGAGGCTGGAGAACTCTTTGCAAGAGTCTCATCTTCCTCGGTACCTCGTTTTTCTTTTTCCCCTTAACCGACCATCATATTTCAAAGCGTTGATCTGATGATGTTAGCCCAAACGTAGGAGCTGCCCAGGTCGCCAGGGAATTCTCCCTGCTGTCAGTGATGTTTGGAAAAGGAAGCTTGACTTCTCCCTTCCCCTGTAGTGCGCAAGTGCCAGCACTTGCTGCAGTGACAGCGCGGCGGGGAGATCAGAGCTCGGTTCTCATTTGCACACTTTCTGCCTTATTCTCGATGCTGGATGGTGGAGCCGTGGCTCTTTGGGAACAAACCAAATTCACTCAGGTTTAATCTCTTTTAATCTTTTCCCAGAAGGTGGAAAACTCAACTGCTGCTTGTCCTGCAAAAGTCTCCTCCTGCACAAGGGTCTGATTATTCTTGTTTTCCTGGGACTGCTTGCTTGTTTCAGCTGCTTGGCTGCATGCGCTCCCGTCACATAGGCTCCTACTCCCTCAGTTAGTTCTTTTCTTACATATTTGAAGTTGAGAGAGAGGATTTGCCCTGAATTCTCAGGGGGACTGAAGATCTCCTTGAGCAACTGCGAGTTATTTCAGGACAGGCCTGTTCTAATCACAAGACGATGTGCACGATTGCTTTATAATCTCATGGTATTTATTTAATCAAATAAAACTGCAGATTCTGGGCAGAGCTGTGATCACAGCTGGAGGTAGTACTTACAGCTTCAAGAATAAAAAAGAAAAGCATATATAATATTTTGTGCTATTAAGAACATGCAAAGGAACAGCAGGTTTTCAATTACACACCAGAATTCGATTTTGTATAGCTCCTTTCACCCTTGAGTTACTTCTAAGTGGTTTTTCAGTAACTCATTACTCTGCAGCACGGCAGCTGTAGATGTTACATGCACACCGGTACTCCCAGCCCCGCGTACTGCACTGCTTGGATGTTCTCTGCTTTGGAAATGCTGAGTGAAACCCTGCCGGGTCTCCTCTGCTGTTGTCGGAGGGAGTTGAAGAAATTTTTAACTCGCACCTAGTGTGAAGCCTGTGCAGAAGGGCTTCACGTCAGGGGCATCAGTGGCCTGGCAGCTCTGCTAGAGGAGCACGCAGCTGACATTGTGTAGAAGCTCATTTCCTGGTGATCAGTTCTTCCAAACGATCATCCTTCCCTCTTTTCGTTACAGCTCTCAAATAGTGCGAGAGCCCAAAAGGACAGCAGTGCTGCTATTGCGATATGCAGCTTTAGTGCTGTCTTACATGCTGTAAAACAATCTCCTTATGCAAAGGTGACTTGTATGGCTTAGCGAGAGTCTCGCAAATAGTATTAGTGGCTGAGGAATGAGACAACTTTGAGAACTGAAGGCCCCTCTCGTCCTCAGGTAGGACAGAAGCAAGCCCGGCCTCTCCTTGCTGGTGGAGGTGGCACAAGTACTGCAGTGCGGTGGCACAGGAGTTGTTCAGCAGTAGTTAGTTGATCGCAGCTTAATTGTACGGGTAAGGTATGGTGGTGGCAGCGTGCAGGATGGGGAAACCAAAGGCTCTTTGGTGGTGCAGGGGAGGGAGGTGTGGGGAACCACTCCGCTACCCAGGAAGGGCCTTTATGAGGCCTCAAAGGGGAAGGAAAGCTCCGTGCAGGAAAGCTGAGCAGATTCAGAGCTCATTTAACAGACGGGGGTGTGCAGGTGTTTCATGGTTATTCTGTAATTGTTCCTCTAAGAGATCCTGAATTGCTCAGCGCAAAGTTTTGAGAAAACCGTGTCCAGAGACAGTCAGAAGACGGTGTTTTACTGGGCTGTGCTGGAAGGAGATGCTCAAGACAGTGCTGAGTGAAGGCCAGCACTCAGACCTTTGCTCGGGTGCAGGACGTGGGTTAGGTTTTACGTAGAGCCGCCCTTGGCTAGATTCCATCACTGGCATCACTCGGAACCAGCTCGTCAGTTCCATGGAATTAACCATTCTTGATTAAAAAGCAGAAGCAGCAATTTAAGGTCTCTGGAATGAACTGAGGAACGTGAGTGCTGCAGCCTCTGCTCGTGCAGCGCCCGCACAGCGGTGCCGTCTGTGCTGCCAGGAACTGTGTTTACTCCTGGTGGTGTTTCCGCTGAAGGCCAGACCAGCGATTCTGCCGGGGCAGCTCGGTGCCAACACAGCCAGACCTGCTGCGGGCAGGGCTGGGCTGAGGGGGCAGCCCAGGCCCTGGGAAGTTTTTTTTACAATTCAGCTCAGTTTTTCGTTAAAGAGGGAATCCACCAGCATTAGAGTGAGGATGCAGAAGGAGAAACAACCTTTTAATGCAGCCACGTCTCTACAAGCATCTGTCTGTCTTACTGTCCCTGCGCCATACAGACATGCCAGTTTCTGGGCAGAGGAATCAAAAATTCCCATCCCTCCATTTTACCTGCATAACACAGGAATTGGAGTTTGAATTGTTGCATTTCAGGATTTAAGGTTACCATATTCTTTGGACTTTCAAATTTTTTAATGCTGCTAAAGTTTTATCTTACTATTTAACAAATATGTTTTTTAAACCGATTTCCCAGAGTTATGTTATTAAATGATTTTTACCTTGCAGTGGCAACAGGTGATGCGTTTGATTGTACATTTTTTTGGTGGAATTTGTATTAAAATGACATCTGATTCTTGATTAATTACTTCAAGAACATTTAAATGTTTTAAAACATGCAAACCTATGAGAGCAGAGAGCTGTTTAGCAGCAGTATAAAGTGTTAGACCCCAGTGCTTATTTGTTTGTAACAGCATTTATTCTGCTGTAGCCTCAGAGTGAATATTTAGATCTTAATAAATTTGTCATTTTCCTACACAGTGACAATTTTACAGTCCCTTGTGTTTTCTATATCGGTGCATTTGCAGGGCTCACAGTTTACGGGGCTTATTTTCAGGCAAATTATAGCTCGTATATTAGGAAAAAGTAATTCGAGTGTTCAAAAACATGCAAAATACATAGGAAGAGGTGTTGTGAGATCCCAGGTAGGCAGCGAGCGTGGAAGACACTGCTCCTTGCCGAAGCCCCGTGCTTCAGAGACAAGCACGTAGTGAGAATGGAGAATCCTGATGGTTTATCAGAAGCTCTGCAAACAATTCTCACACCGGGTAAATGTGATGGCTTTTGTTCTGTGCTGTATTCATCGCCTGCTGTCAGACCCTTCTGCCCATCCTACGTGCAGATCTGGCGATGGGCTCTGCCGCCATCATTGTTTAGGTTAGAGCCATGTGGTGTTTCTCACTTTCCCATTCTGATTTTTACACAACACGACAGTTTGCTGTGCTGTGTGACACCTGTAAGACCTTTGACACCAAACAACTACAGTGATGTTGGAGATTTTTTCAAACCCAAAAATTACTTACCTAAAAGCACATGTAAGGGACACAGAGAAATGCTGCAGTGGAAAGCCCTTGGGTGCTGGATCTGGCTAAAACCAGTTACATATTCCAACTGTCTTTGTTCTATTATTGGTTTTCTTCTGCTATTAGCAACTTTTTAATTAAAAACTTCTGGTCACCAGGGTAATCCCAGGCAGGGAGATTGACAGGCTGAGTGTGAAGAGGAGCACGCAATCAATATTTAGGTGTTTGCTTTGGTGGAGGATTACTGGATTTCAATCTAAAACTTACATCAGAATTTGTGTCAGTATGAATCACAGAATCACTGGGGCACGTGCATAGGGAATGAATAAGCTTCCGGGAGGTCACAGAGAATAAGAAAACCTTTCTTAAGAAAAATTAAGAAAATGATTTTTTTTCTTTAATTTTGGTACCAGCTTGTAGAGTTTTGATGTAATTTGAGTGATGTAATTGGAATTGCCTCCTCCCCTAAGCTGTTACAGAACAGCTTTGCACAGCAATGTTGGTGTTGACGCTGACCGTTTATGGAGCTGCAAATACCAAATTACTGCACCCTGCGTTTAAAATGCAGTAGGTTGAGAACAGTTTTCTTGCCCATCTCGGCTGACTGGAGCTGAGTTGGCAGCTGCAGCAGGGATGAGGCACCCAACAACATGCGTGAAGGTAAAGCCTCTACTCCGGGCACTAAGCAGTGCCCCCTGACTACCTTGCCTTGGCTAGGTAAGACCAGGAAAATGGAAACTTTGGGTTCCGAAGCCTTTGTTTTACCCAACGAGTTGCTGAGCTTAGCTGCTGAGCTGGGGGTCCTGAGCCCAGCGCAGCACTCCCTGTGGAGGTTGCCTGTGTGAAGGGACGTCCTCACAGCCAGGGTGAGGGAAGAGGCTGCCCTGGAAGAAAACCCCGTCCCTGGCAGGTGCCAGGGTGGGAAGAGCGTGTGTAGCATTGGAAAGCAAGAAGGTGAAGAGGAAAAAAATGGTAGTTTTTCTGTATTTAATCAGCTTCAGATCATTTTCAGTTTGATTTTGGTTGCTTTTCTTTAAAAAGAACACCAGTTGGCACTTGAAGAGCTGCTGCTTCAAGTCATTCTCTGCATTTGATCGTTCAGCCTTTGCCTAAAACACAGAACATCTCAGCATCTCAGACTGAATCTGTCAGCCAGTGATGCAGCACAAAAGCAGTGGGTTTCAGATGGGAGCAGGTGGTGCAGCTGGGGGTAACTCCTGAAGGATTTGGTCAGGCCCCTGGTGGAACATCCCACCATGCCTGTAATTTGTGGCTCTCTGAGGATTTAGGAATTCTTTTGGATTGCAACCCACCTTCTGTTTCCTGGGGGGTTGCACTTCCCAGTTACTTCTGGTGGGTCACAGCCTGCTGCCGCAGGCAGGGCTGCCCTCATACACCAGCGTGCTGTCCATGAGCGCTTCCTCCGCCTCATAGCTGCGGTTCTCCAACTCTGTGGCCACAGGGCACAGCTCCCCATTGCACCACCTGAACACAGAATTCAAACAGTTCGTTCGAGCCCTGTTACACTGACAGTGCCGATTTCAACTTGAGGTCTGCCCAGTTTGGATCCCCCTCATTGCTGCTAGAACAGAGATTCCCCATGGAAGGGAAAAGCCATGATGTTGACAGCAACCAATCCAGAATGCTGTTTGTCTCCATCTATGATGATACAAACTTTGGGTCTCGCCATGGCAGGGGGTCAGACCACTCAGAGAGGCAGAGCAAAGCCTGCTGCATTGCACAAGAAATCATCTGAAACAGTTAGGGCTAGAGGTGGTGTCTGCTTACCTTCGAGCAGCAGAGATGTCTGTGGAGGAAGCATCAGGCCGGGCTGCATGTTCAATTAAAAGAGCTCCTGTGGAAGAGTAGGAGACATCAGTATTTTGGGCTCCAGCCAAAACAGGGAGGGCTTGTGGAAAGTGGGTGGTGGTTACTTCTCAACAGCACTTGCCAGGCTGAGCTGCCTCAGTTTGAAAGAATGTGGGGATGGAGCTTTCTTTAAAACTCCACCCTTGACCCAGAAGGTGGGAAACCAGGCCATTCTAGGACTGATTCCTAGCCCTTTCCTGGTCTGAATTCCATCGCTTCTCTCTCTCCCACTACCTGCATAGATCCTTGCTAGGCTGTAGGAGAAGTCTCTTGCTGCCAGCTCCATGGTCAGTGCCCCCTTTGAACCAGCTGCTTGCGTGAACCGTGTGAGACTGCTGATGGCATCCCGCATTTGCTTCACAGCGGGTTCCAGTTTGGCAGTGCTCGAAGCCAGCTCCAGTTTTTTCTACAAAGAAAACAATCACAGTGAAAATTACAGCGTATTTACCTTCTGCAAGGAGATGGGGCTGGTGAAATCCTGAGCACACCCAGCAACTACTAACAAAAAGCTTAAATCAAGGTGGCTGAAACTCGCACTGCCGTAGGTGGAGCAGCCAGAGCACCGTGTGACTGCAGGGAAGGGGATGTCGCCAAAAGGAATCTCACAGCCTTGCCTTTAGGACAGAGAATTCCAGTCAGCCAGATCCAGTGTGCTGCTGTTTCCGTGCTGGCTTTCAAGCTGCACGTGGGGACCAGAACACATCCTTGATTCCCTCTAATTGCATACCTGTATCAGGTTCTAATTATATGTGACTTCCCCTGGTTTTGTATTTTCACTTCCATTAAGATGCTAGAGCTCTGTCCAGGCAAGAAAATTCAGATTTAAAGGAGATTTTTCTGCAAGTCATGTCAGCGGGCAAGGCCCCAGGACCACAGTGACTCTTCTGATGGATGTCAGGCATTTAACAGCACCTAAAAGCAGCAACTAAAAGCTCCCTCTGGTTAAGCTAAGCTGCTGTTTCTCCAGTGTCCCAAATATCTTGTGAAAGCACAAGCGATACTCTGCTGAGAGAGTCTAAAATAGTTGCTCTTTAGACATGGCATGCCTGTGGCTGCCTGGATCCAACCGGTAGAAGCTAGCCCTTAATCCGTGTTTCCCATGTTATTCCCTCTTAAGAGGGATTGAACAAGAAGAGCATGCCTTCTGCGTGGAGCTGCTAGGCTGGGGTGACAGCGCAGTCCCCCTGAAGTCACACAGGCGGAGAAGCAGCCAGCTCTCACTCATGCAGCCATCACCGACCTCCAGACCCTGCATCCCCCCCCACAGCACTTCCAGCTGGGCTCTGCTGCGGCAAAGCAGGCCAGGACCGCCTGGCCACCCCAGGCGCTGTCTGCGTTCAGGGCTGGCCCTGCCTTCATCAGTGCTCGTGCGCTGCTGTAATAGCTTTACAATATTCAAACCCGTCTCTCCACAGTAGAACCAAAGGATTACCTTGGACAGAACTGCAAAAAGGAACCATTACATATTTAAGTAGCATGGCAGGTGGTAGGAGGTGCTTGTCGTTAATTTGTCTCATTTGCAGGTTATTTATGAAGCTAAAGCCTGTAAGTATCTGCTGCGCAGAACTAATTTTTTATGTTTTTGAGGATTTCAGTGCTTAAGTAATCGTGCAGTTCCTCTTGCTGGTATGTGAAAATACAGCTTATTTGCACAGTAGGAACTCCAGCTGCACAAGCTGAACCCAGTTTTGTTTTCTGCAATACGTCTGTGCGTGACACCTTCTGCCTAACCATTGCCCTGTATTTTCTGACTATTAATACAAGAAAAACAATCCTCAATGGATGCTATTCTGTGCTCTAGGCAAAGCAGTATATAAATACGCACAGCATATGCTGTACAAATACAAAAACATCATCATTAAAGCGGTCAGGTCTAGTGCCAAGATAAAGTCCAAAGAACCCTCCAAGCCCAAAGAATGCTAATAAGACGTTTTAAAAGTAGCTCGGAGCTTGTTGCTAACAAGGATCAAAGACCTCAAAGGCATAAACATATCCCCAGCAGCTTGAGTGGAAGCCAGCATCACACAGACCAAGCACAGAGATGACATGCGCTTCTGTCCACAGCCTCATGCTGGGGTACGAACAGCTACGTCCTACGCTGCTTTGCTTTTTAAGGCTTAAAGAACTGAGCAGTACGGACCAGGAATATAAAAGCATCATTTTAACCTTAGGGGGAAAAAAGGACATTGTATTCTCTTTGCTCTCCAATAATTTACACTTCTTTTTTTCCAGATTATGCTCATTCTTTTCCTAACCAAAAGCACTGAATCTTCTGAAAGATCAAGCTGGGTTTTTCCACATCCTCCCCTGCATTTGAGAGCGAGAGGCTGGAGAGCTGCTTCAGGGAGGGTGCTCGAGGCAGAAGCAGCTCCTGTTTTCTCTCATGCATGTTGATCTGCTCCAGCTCCTGTTGGGTGTACCTGAGGGGAGGCACAGGCTCACGGCATCGCTGTGCCAGTTGCATGGTTCTTGTGTGGCTGAAATCATCAGAGAGCAAGAGAGCTGTAGAGCTCCAGTATTTCTGATTCCTTTGGTTTTTACTGAGGAATTTTACGATGCCACTCATTGGTTTGCTCTCACTAGCTACCAAGCAAGACTCTCAGAATAGTTTTTACTTAAAAGATTAATCATGAGTATTTATGAGGAAGAACATCCTGTTAAGGAACATCCAAAACAGGGCTAGAAGCAAAAGTCGCACATTAATGCTTCCAGCAAACACATAGTCTCGCTTTAATAACCTAGATTTATTTCCTGCTGTGTTAAAATTGTGGTTATGGTCTGAAAAGGACCTGAAAACACTATCACATCTTAGATTGTACGTCCGATTTACAGCTAGAGTTTCAGCCCTACTCAGTCATTCTTGATGCGTGAGATAGTCAATTCTAAGCTCTGCAAGATGCCTGCAGGACTGGCATTCAGAAACACCACTCTACTGCGATGTGACCAAATTTAATCTGAAGTGACTAAAATGCAATAATCAAATAATTCCCCAGTGCTATTTTAGAGTCACTTTTCAGATTGTAATTGAATTCTAAAGTACACCCAATGCTCTGGCTCAAAATTCCAGCTAATAAATGTTTAGTGTAACATGAAATGACTGCCCTGGTGCAGTATCCACCTGAAGTTCCAGCATGGCTGTGCTGGAATCCAGGACTGTCTCTCACACTTGCTCTTCTCACCATGTGTTCTCCTGAGACTTTGCAGACTAATTACCTCTGGACAGAGTGGTTTGTAACAAACTTGCCTGTGTAAATTCAGCTTCTCATAACCACGTTGTGCAAGGATGAGGAAGTTGTCTGTACTTCCCTTTTCCTGAGGATAATTACAACGCTGGGTTCCCACTCCTAGATCCCTGCACCATCAGTGTTAGATATCCCACCATCAGTAGAGGCAACTGACACAGGATAAAAGCAAAAATAGGTGGCAGTGGGCTCAGGGGGGAAGTTACCCTGAGATATGACCCTCAGAGAACAAAGTGCTATGCCGTACGAACAAAGTACTAATGCTGCTTTCTCCAAAGTAGCCTGTCATTGGGCACAAATCCTGCAAACGGAGAACCTTGATGGACAAACATAAAATCAATTGTACTAGTTTTGTGCGCATCAATAAAAAGGAAATGGATCAGAGTAGTAAATGGATTGGAGCCCCTTTATGAAGGGCTAAATGATTTCCTCACTAGACGGGGATGGGAAGGATGTTTTGAAATAAGCCAGCCTCGCAGAGACCAAAAGAATTCGGACACCTGGAGATCAAGAAGAGGTTGTTTATCACCTGTGAGTAAAACCCTGATTCTGATGTAGAAACTCAGCACGTTCCTTCCCAATGCTGCAGAAGCACTCTGCAGAAATACCTCCCAAGTCTTCCTTTCCAGTGCCTGGCTGTTGAAGGCATAAGGGAAAAGCTTTCTGACACACCCAGGTGAAATTTGCCAAGTATGCTCTATTACATCCAGAATCCGTGCATCAACACTGCTCTCCCAGCTCAGCCTGTTCCAGCCACTCCATTGCCACACTCCATGGACATGGAGGCAGCCTCTGACAGGAACAGCAAATGCAATGGCACTTACTGGAATGTGGAGACCTTTAAAGCCCTCCTGTCTCATATACAGCATGATTTGTGGGAGTGCAAGAGCAATGATGAGCTTGTCAATTAATAAATCTTGATACTTTGTGCTACTGCTGTGCAGATACCTGCTCTGAATCACATTGCTGTGTTCTTTAATGCTTCTCTGATGATTCAGTTGTTAAGAAGCTGGAGGGGCCCTCTCAGCTACACCAGTGAGGTGCTCTGAGGACTGCAGCATGGCACATTTGTGGCGTATTCATTTAAATTAGCGTAAGTGTAAACTGTGGAGGCCAGCTGATTTCCAAGTTATTTTTAGAGTTATTTTTATTTTAGAAGGTCCTTTCCTTCTCCACACCATTACCTTCAGTGTCAGACTCCACTGCTTCTTATCAACAGCTGGACCAACTGGCTTTTTAATTAGCAGGTGCACTCAGTCCTGGTTATGAGCAGATTTGGGTTTCTTGTTTGGTAGTCAAATTGTTTGAGCTGTTTTTCCTTTATCAAAAATTGTCTGAGAGGATGGTAAGAAGACACTCATCTCTGGAGGTCAGAGAGGTGCTCTGTACAGAATACAGCTGAGTTGGGGGTTGAAATGTAGCAGAAGTTGCCATCTGCAGCCACTGGCAAGAAGGAGTCAGGCTCTTGCTCATGTGTTTTTGGAAGACCTATCCAGTGGTCAATACTGCAGGGATGCAGTGACCCAGACCTCTCCCTTCTCAGGGATGAGAAAGTGAAGGTTACGCATAGTCAACCCCAGCACTCCAGATGCCCAGGATTCCCTCACTGTATCTGGGCTAATATAATCTGGATTGCTCCATCTGGATTAATAATCTAATCTCTGAGAGAATACCCTCTGATACGCTGATCATGCCTTTCAGGCTGGTTCCTGTCTCCCTTTATGGGACATATCAAGCCAGCTGATGCTCGTTTACCTTCATGAAATTCTGAGCTGCTTTGAACCCTCCATGACTGTCTGTCATCTGAGCACCTTTAAAAGAGCAGCCTGTAGGTAAAGCCAGAGAACGGCAAATCTAAAGAGGCAACAATAGAATTCCTTTGGCTCTTTCCATCTTTTCAGTGGGAATAAAAATAGAAAGTCATAATGCAGTAGGTGGCCCTAGTGAATGTTTAATATTCAGCAGTCTTGTGGTGTTTTTCCAGTTAAGAAAGAAACCCACAAAATTGTTTTGGATTCAGGAAAGTGACTCTCTCACATTAAAAATAAATTTATATTGGTACTTGTCATGAGGAACTCTGACAATGCAAAACTCTTCAGTGCTGAGATGGAAGTATCTGCATTTTTTGCAGCACACAAGGATCCCAAAATGAGCACTGCCTGCGTTCTGCTTTTGTAAGTGCTATTTAAAGAGCAGAATTGTGAGACACCTTCTGAATACTTGTCTAAAGCTTTCAATTTGGCCGTATTCCCTACCAGTCTCAGCTTGGAGCATAAACACCAAATAAGACTCTGCCAAGGTGGGCAAATCAGGCTCACCAGTGCTTTTGATGTGGGCTCACCTGCACTGTGGAGAAGAACACAGCCATCACCTGTCCTTGACTCTTGCTCAGGGATCGCAGGACATCAAGTGACAGAATATTTGTTGTTCCCTCCCATATGGACAGCACCTGTGGGGTAGAAGAGACTGTGGAAGAGCATGAAGGAGCCTTTTGGAGCAACTGCAATAAAGAAAGGGGAACATGAGGATACAAAGACATGGGGCAGACCTAAGGGATATCAAGGAAATCTCCAGAGATGTCTTGCCTCACCACAAGCAAAAAGGAGCAGCGGTGATGACAGCTAGGAGCCCAGCTCCATTACTGAGCTAGGAGACAACCCCAGCACCAGGAACAAATCACATCCCCTCCCTGGTGATGACTGGGCTCAGCAGGAAGGCAACTAGGAAAGAGCTGCCACACCTGGAGCGAGTCTGGGGAGGACTCTGTTTTTCTTTGAGTTTGTCTTTAATAGGCAACCACAGAGTACTGTGTAGGAGACTAGGTGGCATACAGGAGCTTCTGCTGCTGCTTTCTTACCAGAGCATCACGGAGTATGACTGGCAAGCCTGTATCCTCCATGTAACCTTGTCCTCCAAAACTCTCCATTGCCTCAACAACAACAGCAGAAGCCTGCAAAATGCAGAGAACTGAGATGATCCATGCTGCAGAAGGAGAAAGAGCGGCCAGAAACCTCTAACATCCCAGTTCCTGCTGGGATGGGACTGACTGGATCCCACTGATTTGCTGAGGCGGGTTGCTCATTGTATGCAGGAGGAGCAGCCTGGGGAATAAAGACTGAGTAACACTGAGAGAGAACCTGCAGAAGCAGTCAGACCTTGGGAGGAGATCCAGGGAGAGTCTGTCTCAATACAGTCCTCTAGGTAAGGATAAACCTGTGGTTTGCTTGGTACATGGGAGTACGTGTCACTAGTCCAGGAGAATCTTTACCTTCTACTTGCTGATGGTGCGTAAGCTTCTCTGTATTTAAGCTGAGGGTAATTAGAAGGGGGACAGACCTCTGAAGTTAAGGCTAATGCTAAGCTATTAACATCTTCTCTTCTATTTATTCATAACTAGGGGAAACATATTCCCTGTGGCTCAGTGCCCCACCCTGGTCTTGGAGCAGCCTCAGCGGCATTCCTCTGTGGCGTGTGGAGTACTTCACTGACAGTGCTGGCTCTATCTGTTCTGATCACACGGCTAATCTGTGGCCTTGAGAGAAAAGGGACAAGTCTCCTACCCACAAACTCCAGCCTCGGTGCACAGCAATAATTGCTGCAGACCCTGCAGCTAGAGGTCACTGCCAGTATCCCCCACTATCGCTGCCCTTGACACTGGCCGTGTTAATCACTCCTCTCTCCAGCTCTGTGGTTGCTAACATGCCACACAGCCCTGCTCTGGGCTAATCAAACTAGTTGTTCCATACCTGCTTCCCAGTGTACAGTTTGGCAACTGGTATCAGCAGCCTCAAGAGAAGCTGGTCTTTCTCACTCGCCATGTTTGTTTCTACAAGTCCAAGCAGCCGAACGATCTCCATAGCCAGAAGAAAGGCCCCTCGCGTCTGCACCTGAAAGCAGAGAAGTGGGGAGCTTTACTGGCAAGGATGTTTGACTCAGGCTGATTCCAGCCTGGTCTGCTGAGGTGCCATGAGGCTATCTTGAAGGCATGCACAATACTTGGCCCTGGGCAAAATTCCACCCCTGCCTGTATAGACCCACAGCTTCAGAGACAAAGACCATTGACCAGCCAAGACATAAAGCATGAAATACTAAAGGTCGTCTGGAGCTGCCTCTCTTGGACAGTGCAATCTAGCATGAAGAAAGGGGCAACGCCATTTCATCAGGCCTACTGGAAGTCTTATCAAAACTCCTATCAGGTACCCAGGCCACAAATCCACATCCTTTCCAAGGATAAGGGACATGAGACTGCACATCTGATGGTCAGCCTCCGAGCACCACGATCTGCAAGTCTTTGACAGATTTCTTGCTGAGCAACTTACTTCCCTGGCAAGTTGTGATGCGGGAAGCATCAGGATACGGAGCTCTGTAGCCCCTGTGCATAATGACGTGCTGTGGGACTATATAGGATTTGGCTTTTCTTTCAGACGTGGAGTTCTGGCCAGAGGCTAAGAGATGATGGAGGTTTAAGTTACATTTGACAGATGTTGACCACATTCCCTCTCCCCCACCTTGCAAGAGGATTTTTAAATACTGTTTTTGCATGAACCTATTGCAGCCCAAGGGCAAGTGTTGGTGCTACACTGCTTAGGAAAAGAAGCAGTGCCTGGATGGGTGAGAGGAGGAGAACTGTGTGCTGCCTTTTTGAAGTTTTAGTAGGGGTGGGAAGCCACCTGTGTCCCATGAATTCAGCAAGCTGCTCAGTGTTGTGCAAAGCCGTGAGACATTCTGCAATGAGCAAATGCCCATACACGAAATTCCTCCCAAAGCCCAGAGCCAGAGTGCCAATTCATGCTCTCTCTTCCACTGTCTGTTATTGCATTACATGACATTCACATCTAGAGTCTGTACTCGAGCTCGGTGTCTTGTGGTGATGAGCACTGCGGAGGTATGAAGTGAAGACATGCTTTTCTCAAAAGCTAAAGTGCATGGTGACTCCTCAGGAATTCTTCAAGCCTGCTGGGAACAGTGGGAACAGCTCATCTCCTGGTGCATAAGCTACCAGGGAAGTCGGATGAGTCTATCAGTCTTGGACAAGAGTCTGGTAACTACAGTTCAGGAGACTGTGGTGTCATGCTTGGACTCTGATGCCAATGACCAACTTCAGAGGTCATGGCATATCATTGTAGGTGTGTGCATGAACTCTGGCACTCCTCTCAGAATAGCTCCCAGGTAACTGTTGTTTAGGATAACCTGAAGTCCAGCAGAGAAGCTACGTCTATTGTCAGATCAAAACCCACTAGAATATGGCAACTTCCCTGCTGCATACATCTCACTGTAGCAGGAACAGCCTTCTACATCTGACTATTGCACACAGAGGCAGGCTGGCTGTGCTCATTAGCAGCCAAGGATCTCTGCCCTCTTTCCTCACCAAGAGATTCAGCTTGGCTTCCAAAAGCCTTACCTCCATTCGGGCTATCGTCTGCATGTGTAGGGGATGGTCCTTGAGGAGCTTCCCAAAGGCAACCCGCCTACGGGCATACTCCCTGCTCAGACTGATCATCCTAGAGAGAATACAGCCAGGGAAAGCAGTTAGACCAGCAGCCTTCCACTTCAAGACTTCCCTTCCAGCCACCCCCACTGGAAGAACCCTGCTCAGCTATAGCACACCAGCCTAGGTCACACGCCCACAGGCCAACCTTCTCCAGCACTGCTGGCTTCCAGACCCGTGCCTGTAAAGGCATTAGATGTCAATCGGCTGCAATGCTGAGCATTGCAAAGTCCCCTTGTCCTGATAAGCTGCCCCTTCAGCTCTGGGGGGATCAATGCTGCCTTCACCTTCTCATGGAAGCCACTGCACCAATGACATTGTGGATCCGAGTTATGTTCAACATGTTGGAGATGGAGGCCACTCCACGACCCTCTGCAGAGATCTGAAAGCATCAAGGAACAAAGGCTGATGTAAGCCTCTCGAACAGCCTTGGAAGCCGATGTGAAAGTTGTGTCAACAGATAGATATAGGTTGTCCACTCCGTCTCTATCTGTCCTCAAGCACCACACAGATCTGCTTGCTTTAAAATATGTCTGTCTCATTTTAGCCAAGTCTGTGGCATGACCAGAGAGGTGGCTTTGGAGACCATGTCAGCAGGATCAGTTCTGGTCCCTGCTGCTTGTTCCTACCTGCATGCTACACAGAACTGTCCCTCAACTGAATTAGGGAAATGATCAGCCTAAAAAGACTTTTTTTTCTTTTCTTCTTTCCTCCTGTCTTTTCCCGAGCGCTTCTCAGCTCTGTCCCACACACAGCCCCACTGGTGAAGCATTCTGCGAAGTAAACAGCCAGCCACAGAGGTGGAAGAGAGGAACTTCTTCAGTTGGTAACACTACCAAAACCCCCATGAGTGGTCTGCCGTGCCAAGCCAGCCCAGTCCCAAGAGGAAGGTGAAACCTTACGTACTAGCTCTGCTTTAGCTCCATCTAGCCATAGCTCTGCTGTTGCCATCTGCCGCGTGCCCAACTTATCTTTCAGCCTTTGCACTTGGATGCTGTTCAGCTTCCCCTCTTCATCTCGAACCTTCAGGAAGAACAGGGACAGGCCGCTGGAACCCTGGGGCCATTGAAAAGGCATGCAAAGAGGATTTGATTACAATGAAACAAGGAAGTAAAAGAATGTCCCTGCTCCTTCACCGGGTTCCACCAACAAACAGACCTGTTTTACATGTCCTTCAGCATCCACTACCCTGGCCAGGGTTAACGTCACATCAGAATCAGCAGCCGATGTAAACCATTTAAAACCATAGAGACGATATGTACCATCTGGCTGCTTTCTGGCCACTGTCTCAGTGCCATTAGCTGCAGGAAAGAAGATCATCTTAGCTTTATAGGAACTTACGTATCAATCAGCGCTGATTTTCAGTTTAAGCAGCAGCTCTTTTAAGTAACCTCTTGCTATCAAGAGGGAGTATGGATTAATCTTTTGCTGATCCTTTTCATTGTCCCAGGATAAGAAATGCAGCCAGAGTTAAGTACTAGAAAGGAAATATGCTCTGTTTAACTGTGAGCCTTTCCAGCAATTGCTCCAGACTACCAGCTGGTAATGCAGTGCTTTGTACGGAGAATGCACCATGGTGTATAATCCAGTGTCTCCATTTCTTTAGAAACTACCACGGCCAAGAACAACAAAGGATGCTACAGAATCAGGAGTCCTGCAATGATGCACAACCCTGTAGCTTTCACTCCACGGCTGACCCTTTCACTTCTTCTACCAGGAAACCAGCTGCAGCTTCATCAGATGGAGGTGACTCTCTCCTCAACAGAGTTCTGAGGTTTCCTGGCCCGTCACGCTATTACTAACATTAGCCAAGGAATAAAAGTTTAAGGCCAAGAATGCTTTCTTAGTTCCAGCTGGGATGGGTCTGACTGTCCTGCTCAAGGTTTAGATTATAGAGCTAGACATCAGTGTGTTATCTGTGCAAGGAACACAGCTCTGTACCTGCCTGTGTGTACTGCATGCGTCAGTGGACAGAAGTTGGACCTTTTGGTCAAAAAGCAGAGCTATGCAGAGGTTTCCTAAACCAGCTACCTGTCTTTGTAAGTTCCCCACACCCCTCATTTTCTCAGTTCTCACTAACACATCTAGCTGCTGCTGCAGCTGCTTCCCACCTCAGAACACATACCAACATCAGAGCCTCCCCTGCGCTCGGTCATCCACTGGCCAGAGGTCCAGAACTTCTTGGGGTCACGGGATGTCAGATGCTCAAAAGCATTTTTCAGGGATGCAGGAATACCTAGTGACTGTTTTGGGGGAGAGAAAAGAAACAAAGATGATCATAGCACGGTAGATGAAATCAGACAGTTGCCGTAACTAACACTGGTGCATCCTAGGCTCAGGACAGATGGTCTGCAAGCAGGCGAGTGGGCCACCAAGTGTCCTGCACTGCAGTGCATCTGCATGTACTGCTGAGAGTCTGTGAAACTGCCCAGCTCCTACACGGCTGCTGGAGCACCATGCAGACAGAAAGCGCAGACTTGTGTTGCAAAGCAGAGTGCTGAGCATCCCTACCCCCCTCAGATTTCCGCACCACTACACATCTGGACAGAGAGCTTTCAAAATAGCTCACATGCCAGGGTATCAGCATACGTTCATATAGGCTGGATGTCACCAGCACCCAAAGAGCTGCAGAAAAGAGGTAACTGCCTTAAGCTTTTTTAATTTTTATTGAATTAAAATGCCAGGACTAGCTACTTAAGGGCTAGCTTTTCTCTGCAACCTACATAGCCACTGACATAGTGCAAAGGGTGTCGCTAAGATGCAGAGCCAAATCTTCAGATTGGGAAAGTCTTGCTAGCTTCGTTAATTTACATCAGATATGGATCTGGCCCAATACATTTATCTGCCACTCCACAGGAAAACAAACTATCTCATAGTGAAAATATATGGGACACCTTTCCAACCACCTGCAGTACCACAGGTTTCATGTGCAGCAAAGGCCTTATTGTACACAGTGTTGTAAGTAAACATAAAAGCTAGCCTGGGCACAAAGACTTTGTAACTAAAGGAGAAAGGCAGTGGGAGTTGGAGGTGAGTCACAGAGCAAGGAAAGGCCATGCCCAGAGCCAGATGGCAGATCAGCTCTCCTCCATGCTTGGCCAGTGCTCCAGTCTCTAACCAGCACTGGCAGGATGTGGGCTGTGCCCTCAGAGGTCAGCTCAGCTCATACCTCAATGACTTTGGCTGCCCCATCAGTCATGGCCAGTGGACAGCTGAAACCTCCAGAGCAGCTTGAAAATAAGTACAGTTTGACAGCCTGATGCAGACGGCTGGGAAAGAAAGAGTGAAAACAGACAGGTTATGCAGCAGTTCAACAGCAGGAGGATAAAACATCTTGACGAGGAAGAGAGGAACAAAATACAGCCAGAACAGGTGAGAATCAGACTGCTCATTTCTGAGAGGGCAAAAACTGTTTCAGCCAGGAAGAGAGAAGAGGAGCAGCAGAGTTTCTCAGTCCCAGAGGGACTGCCAGTGCAAGGCTGGATGGAAGGCATTGCTTGCCAGCTGGTGCACATGAAGTGCAGTTTTTGAAAATAAGAAATGTGGGTCTATCTCCAGAGGCTGGAATACAGTGAAACTGCAAGTAAAATCCCAGATCTTTAGCTGTGTTACAACTAATGCATGTAAAGCTGGAGCACTGCAGGGAACTGCCAGGCCCCAGCATCAGGAAGGTGACATCAAAGAATATTATGATCAACTGTAGGCCATTAGTTACAGCTTATCATTGCTGATGTGGAACATTACAGTGGACAGACACTGCTGTTCAGTACAGCGGTAGGTGTGCCTTTGTCCATGCATCATCTGTTACCCATTATACAACAAGAAGTTCAGTCCTACAAGATGCTGAATATACCTTGCTAAGAATAACCAAGTCATTCCCATTCTCCCCCAGCTACCTCCAGTTGGAGTATCGTCTCTCATAGGCCTCAGCAATCAGCCCCTCTTCTGCTGAAATCTCCTTCATCCTCCTCCAGGCTGAGCAGGTGACAATCTGATCCACCCGCCGCCCCCAGGCATCATATGGCCGAAACACAGGAGGGTTCAACTCGCATTCCCATCCTAGAGGTTTGATCTTGGTTAGGAGACGGTCTCCAAATCTCTCCAGGTCCTTATTCACCTCCTCCAGGACCTGTGAAGCAAGAAGAGCCCTTCAGCATGCCCCTGGAAGGCAAGGAGCCTCAGTCCTAGCTGGAAAGGCAGAAGACTGACCATATTGTCCTGCAGTGCTAGTGGTCTCTTGCCACTTCGCCCTTCCATGCATTCTGTAATGCAGCAGGACAGCTTGTCACTTAGCCTTTGCTGGCACAGCTGTGCTCAGCTGTCACTTTTTTTTTCCCCAAAATCATTTTTTCAAGTTACTTCTGGCAGCATCTCTGGATTTTACAAAAGACAGAAGAACTTTTGTATCAGGGCTGAGAATGACACAGGTGCACATGAGCAGGGGGGTTGGATGAGACAATCTCCAGAGGTCCTTCCAACCTCAGCCACTCTGTGATTTACTGCTGGAGAAGAATGCCAGGGGAAAAGCTGCCAAAAACAGAAAGCCTTCATCTGTATAGGAAAACTTCCACTGAGCTCAGTAGTTACCCAGCTATCAGATTAGAAAAGGAGGGATGGAGAAATAATATGAGCTTCAGCCAGGCACCCAGGGTGTCTAGATTCAAATTCCCACCCTGCATCCAGCTTCCTGAATGGCTCTGGATAAGGACTCACGTGCCCTCATTTCAGCCAGGCTGGGCTGACTTGGACGGAGTAGTCTGTCCATACTGAATGGAGGTAGACCAGCACCTGCAGAGGAGTGATTCATTACAGCCCTCTTAGATACCTATTTTAAGGTGACACAATTGTCTGCTGCAACTGCTCTTCACTGTCTGGCCAAAGCCGAGGGAAGTTGCCTAGAATTAAATAACTTGACTTACAGATGATTAAAGTTAGGCCAGGTGGAGCCAACCTCTAGCACTGTTGGACCCCCGTTAGCATAAATACATCCAAGACTGTAATGGGGGTCACAGAAGTACTCAGAGGAGTATTTTTTGCTGTTCTCTGTCCCCTCATGGGATGTTCATTTCCTCCTCAATATAACAATCATGGAAGTGAATGCTGTAGTTGCTGTACCCAAAATGGTGCAATTATAAAGCACATTAATTTGCTGTAGATGAAATACAAACACTGCTTCTTCCTTTCCCTGCTTCGCCCTGTATTGACTTTTCATTAAACTACATCCCATATGATTGATTCTTTCATAGCTCTGCCATTTAGCGTGTGTAATGATTATCCAACACACACTATCCAGTTACTACTCTGGAAGTCTCCATCCTCAAACCAGCCAGTTTTCCTTCAGGTGAACAGTGAAATAGTGTTAAAAATCACAAAACAAGCCAAAAAAACATACACGAGAGCCCTGTCAGCTGGTACAGCTCACACTGCACTCCTGGTTGCTCTTGGTGGAGCTCAGCTGGGATGGGTGTATGCCTCCAATGCTTACCGTATCTTGACAACAATTTGAAGGTTGTTTTAGAGGCATAACCTAAGAATCCAAGGTTCATGAACTTTGTTGATCCCTGAAGCCCAAGAACCTTTGAACTGTTTAGCTGGTAGGTTCTTGTGGGCAGAAGAATATGAGTTTAGCAAACAGGTCTCTTGGTCAGCACACTACAGTGAACACAAACTACAACAGTCCCTTCAACCCATCCACATTTTCTTAAAAACAAACCCCCAACCCCCGACTGCCTAGCTGTGAGCTCACGCCCTGACCACGCATAGCCTTACAAACCATCGTGTTGCCCACGTGAATGTGTTTATTTCCAAGGTAAAAACAAAATCCAAGCTCCTACGTTTGTGACTGCTGAATGTAACAGACAGGTACTCCAAAAAACATACACCAGGCTATGGAGGGGTAGCTGTAAACCATCAGGGTCAGGGCTGAAGCTGCAAGCCAGCAGTATCTGCTAGGTGGTCTCATTCACCCTAATCACTCCTTTGATTTCCCAGGGATTAATATATTGGAAATTAAGAGTGCAAACAGATGGTCCTTTATATTAAAGGACATATTTTTGAGGTGATCAAAGACCAACAAATACCTCTCCACAATGGTGCCCAGAAAAAGCAGGTGCTTTCTTCTGTGTTCTCCAGAAATCACCTTCAAACAAAGAAATCTTTTGCCCCATTCCAGGAAAATTTTTGTGTTCACCACTGAACACAGGTGAATAGTACAACAGGAATCAACCTCCAGCCTGGTGTCTGCTTCAGTGGGACATGCAAAGCTTCATCTGTTGCTGCTCTCCTGGAGAGGAAGGTGTTCACATGGAGAGCCAGCTCTCAGCTTGCAGACAAGTGGGTGCTGCATGAAGCAGACAGCAGACTGGGCTCTCCTTTTCAGCGGTGAGGCAACACTGCCCCGATGGGACCAAGGACAGAAATGTAAGGGAGATGCTGCTGATTCTCTGACAGATTTTGCAGCCGCTTCGTCTCTTTGGGGAAGGAGTGGGCAGCAGCTCCCAGCTTTGGTGAAAGACATCACTGATCCTTTTATTCTTCCAGAGATTTGAACCATGCTTCTTCCAAAGGTGCAGATTCAGAGCAAGATCTTCGTGGTTGCCCAAAGGCATCCTCCTTTTTCCCCATCTTCTCTTCTGGCAGGAAGGCCGCAGTGGTGCTTAGGGAGGCGTCATTCCCATCTTTCGGGATGGCGGTGACAAAAGCAAGCTCCCAGTGCTGCCACCACACTCTTACTACCCCATGTCTGCAAGGCCTCACAGACCTGGAGAGCAAGCAGTGGCAGGAAGAGCGTCACCAAAAGCCAGGTTCTGCCCCTCTACTCACCCGGCGGCTTTACAGGTCATTGCATTGCTTCTGCTGGAATAACTCACGGAGGTCACACTCTGCTCCATGAGACCTGGTGCTTGAAAAATGGGAAACAGTTGTGGTCCTTGGGGTGACAGCAGAGGACAGTGAGATGAGCTGCCTCCTCCCAGAGGCTCCTGTAGGACTGGACCTCACAGAACAGAGACCCGCAGCTCAGGGTCTTACCCCACCTCTCTGCACCCCTGCATCCGTGCAGAGCCTTCCCCATCTGAAAATAAACCCAGAAAAGCCAACAGTCTGTGCTGAGAACAAGCAAACCCCAAAGGGCCTTTGCATCCTCTTGAGTGCTCAACTGAGAACAGTCCCATTCCTTCAGAAAGGAATTTCCTTAAAAGCCCCTCTTTCCTGGAGGAAGAGAAGTGGAAGAGCACAGCAGAGTTTAGAAGCACCTTAGTTTTTTCCCTTTCTCTGAAATGTCTTACTCTGGATGACCAGGTAACAAATGCCTCCACTGACAATCCCAAAACAACACTCGTGTTGCAACACCCAGACCAGTCACAGGAGTCTACCAAGCCCTTTCTATTTCTGTTTATGTCCTGGCAGCATTTTTCAACCTTGCAACAATTCAAAAAAACCAAGTTTTAAAGAATGCAGATAAACTCCCTCCCAGTTAAATGCCTGAAGGCACAAAAGGGCTCAGAGAAATGTTCAATTCACAGTCTTAAACAGTGATCTAGCCAGAACTGTAGTGTCTATGCATAGAAATGCAAAGATGCATGCCATACCTTGGGAGGAAGGTGCGTTTCCAAGTAACTCCGAAGCAAAGCATCTTCCAGATACTGGTTCCCAGTCTCGGGCTGCTCTTGGAAGAGGGTCTCAGTTTCTCTTGTCGCAAGGGGCATTTCCAGATCTTCTAAAACTTGTTTCTCCTGCATGCCGACCTGCTGCCCCTGCCCCGTGGTCATGTTGATCCCTTTACGACTTGGCGGTTGGCACCTCTCCCAGACACGTAGCAGAAAGCGACCCGACTGCCACGGCTTGCAGGTAGCACTGGATCTCCACCAAGGCAGGCGACAGGTAAACATGATCCTGCAGAGCCCTTTAGTGTGTCATGCCAACAGGTTTCACCTCCAGACCCTTCCTTTGTTGACCGCAGCACCAAGCCCGTTTTGTTTTAATGTTGTGAAGTTAAAAAAAATCAGTGATGTCTTCTCTCCTCCCTCGGGGAGGAGTTTCCAGCAGCTGTTGTCAACTGAACTAGGGAAAAGGTCTTTGGAAAGAGATCAGAAAATGGCCTGGAAAAACACAAGCGCTCAGAAAACAGTGTCCTCCCCTACCAGCCGGGCAAATCACGGTAACCAGGTGGACCGACATCTCCAGAGCTGGGGGAGCTGAGGGGGTGTTCCCACCAGCATCCCCCTGAATTCCCTGGGATGATAACAGGGTAGAGATGAGAAGTAAAAAATACATTTCCTCATCTGAAGAATGACAAAATGCCTGGAAATGGGACGAAATGGCTTAGGGCAGGTCATTCTGTAAATAAGGTACCGGTGAAATAGGGACCTCATCCTCCTTGCCTGGGTTGTGACGCTAGCTGCAAAATAATCTGATTATGAAGTCCCTGATGCCTTTCCGTCGGGATGACATTAAAACTCTCCATTTCCCCAGGGAAGTACTGGAATATTCTAAGAACGTGTATTCTGGCTTTGGGTAATTTAAAACCTGTACCTAATTTGGGGCGATCCGCTGCTAATAAAAACTGCATTTTACTTTAAAGCGATTTTAAACAGGTACGCTACCACACGACCGCCCCCGCCATGACCGCGCTGCTATTTCTTCCCCGGGGTCACCTTGTTCGGCCTGAACTCGTGAGGTGTGCGCCATCAAACCGCGCGGCAGGGCCCGGGGAAGGACGCGGCAACATCCCCCGCGGGCTGGGCAGGGGCGCCCTCGCACCAGCCCTGCGAAACACCTGCACCCCGTCTCAGCGCTGCCAGGAGGCAGGTGCTGCTCCCGCCGACCACTTCCCCTCAGCCCGGCCGCCATGACGGAGGCCTGGGCGGGAAAGGGCGGGGGTGGTAGTTGCCAGGCCTCCGCCTCGCAGCGTCGCCGCCGGGCCGGGCCTCCCCGCCCCCAGCGCCGCGCAGGCCCGGGGGTCCCGCGGCACCGCGCCCCAGCCGAGCGCAGGCGGCGGGGGGACACCGCGGCGAGGGGGCTGGAGGCGCAGGTACTCGGACGGCCCGGCCCGACGGGGCGCAGGCCGCACCTCAGGGAATCCCGCGCCTCAGGGTCCCCCCCCCCGCGCTTTAGGAGACCCTCCACCCCTCAGGGAATCCCGCGCCTCAGGGTCCCCCCCCCCGCGCTTTAGGAGACCCTCCACCCCTCAGGGACCTCCCAGCCTCCGGGGACCCCCGGCCCTCAGCGACACCCTGCGCCTCAGGGATCCCTCAGCGACCCCCTGCCTCAGGGCAAGACCCGGCCCCGGGTGGAGCCCAGCCGGGCCTGAACTTCAAAAAAACCAGAACCAAAAGAAGAAAAAAACCAAAAAAATTTTAAAACGACATGTGGAGCCACAGCTGCTTTTTTAGGGCCTGCTGTGGCCACCCATTGCATGCAGTTGGGCACAAGGGGCAGCGGGTGTGTGGAGCAAAGTCCCGGGG
>VFFE01007166.1:219603-262048 GCA_008921705.1 Burhinus oedicnemus | reverse complement strand
CAGCGGGGCTGGGCAGAGCCGGGACACCTTCCTTCTGTCCCACAGGCGCGGGTTTGGCCCAGGTGATGGCAAAGCCTTGAAGGATACCCTGTACCGAAACAACCGGGGCAGAGGAGATACACTCAGTGTAACTGATGTTTCCTTTGCACAATAAATCAATTATAGATGTAGCATGTTACAGAAAACATGTTTTCTTATCTCTCTGGCTCACTTATATCAGCTTCATTTAGCTAATAACCTTACGTTGGAATAATGCCTTTGTCTGCTTTAATTGCATTCCAGTCCTGTTCACAGTGCTTCGCCAACCATGAGTGAAAAAAAAATACTTTCCTAAAATATTTAACATATTAAAAATTTTGCAGGTGTATATTTGTTTAAATATGCTTTTATAGCTGTAATCTGTCCTCATTACTAAATGAAGTGCTAAATTTAGCATAAAAGCTGTCAACATGTTCCAATCAACATGTCTTAATGGCTGCCAGCAAATGGAAATGAGGCTTTCATGGAAAAAAGCTGAAAAGGTACAAATGCAGAACAAGATTAGATCAACTGTTTTGATAAAAGTCCGCCACTTGCTGCATTAGGTCACAATTTAAATCAACCCATCACGTTTATGCAATTATTTTAATTGTTAATAGAAATATTGACTAGCTGCGGACAAGGCAACGCTGCTCTGGGGACCTGTTTGTGGTGTTTCCTTTCATTAACGTCTCCCCGTTAGCAATGCCATGTTGGGATCTCCCAGCGAGCCGTTTTTCAAACCAGTTAAAGTGTGCCTTGTTAATTCTGTCTAACGGAAGTTTTTCATCAAGATGTCAGATGGCGCTAAACCAAGCACTTCACCAAAGTGTGGTACAGATAACGTCCACATTATTGCCTTTATCAATCAGCTTTCCTTTCTTGTAAAAAGATTTTCCTCTTTAATCCAGGTTTCTCTAATGAGGCCTGCTTTCATTGAAACAATGTGGAGTTCTCTTCCACCCCCCCTCTTTTTTTTTAAATTTCAAGGTGTCCCAGAAGAATCATTCCTTTATTCCGGCCAAGACTGATGGTAGCGCGTTTCCTGCTTACCCTTGCTAAAATATTGGCTGCTATTGGCAAACTTCCAGTTCTTTCACATTCCCCCTTCACACTTTTTAATGGTTGTAGGAATTAACATTTGTGGTTTGGAATATGTGAAATGCATTTTGAAGTGACCAGCTGACACCAGGTACAGTTGTGGCCCTGAATTTCAAATACTATTGATCGTTTAGCCGTGAATAAGGAGTTTTCTCACTCTGCAGAGTCTCAGACAGTGCCATGGAGTATCCTTGTTTTGGTTTGCTTTAGCTGTCCTGACTGGCAGTTAGCTTTTAGACCTGAATAAGGCTGAAGAGTCTCATTCTTAGCTTAAGGAAGATGAGAAATGGCAATGACTATGTATTTTCCAGGTGTCTCGTCTTTTTTTTTTTTTCCAGGTTTTAATTACAAGTGGAAGGTGGGTGTTTGAAATACAGAATGGCTACTATTCATCAGCTTTTACAGACTAGGCAAAAGAAAAAGTCCTCTAAGGTAAAAACTTTGAAATGTGATGGTACTGAGAATCTTAGCTCTCAGTTTTGGGTCTGGCACATCTGTGCCTGGTGAGGTGGGAGCTTTTTCTGTTGTCTGCACTGTTCTTGGTTGGGTTATTTCCAATTTAGTGAGTCCAGGAAGATACAGCATGGGGCTTTGATATGTGGCTAAATAAACATAGGCTCATTAGGTGTGCACTGAGTTTTATTAGCAGGAAGAAAAGCAATGAACTAATAGAGGAATTAAATTTAGTATACTTTCTGCTGAGGTTGTCCATGTTAAAATCACAGTGTTTAGTATTTACATTAGCTCCAGTTGTAGATATGTACTGTTTACCATTCCGTGTTAAAATCACTCTGAAAACCAGGTCTGCGTACAGCGTGGACAGGTTCAGTCTGCTGTCAGAGCTCAAAAAAGCTATGGCGGGCAGTGAACTTTGATACGGCAGTGAACTTTGGTACAGCAGTGAACGCCACACCAGCACCGGCGGTTGTTTGACTCCACAATTAACTCTGTAGAGCTAAGCTGGCAGAAAACTATACACTTTTTTCTAGGGGTGGTTGTCTATTAAGTGCCAGCATTGGTGCAGTGGAGGGGGTGGAAACATCCAGCTGTGATAAAAGGGAAGGGAATGACCAATGCAGTATACTTGTGAGGAAATCATGCCAGATCTAATGGTAACTATCCTTAAAACATTTAATCCCACCCATGTTAGATGTTAGTCTTCTGTGTAGTATGAAGACCAGACAAATGTTAAAATTACATTTCTAAGTTATATTCTTTTTCCACCTGCCAAGAGTTGTTTCTAGATATAATCCCTGTATTACACTAAAATGGTGCTATTTTTGGCTTTGCCCCATCTTTTTCAGGAATCAGTGTTGTTCCCCAACAAAATTGCTACTGAGCAGCAGTCTGTGGTGCTGGTGAAAAGACTTCTGGCCATCTCTGTATCCTGTATAACATACATGAGAGGGCTGTTCCCAGAGAGCTCTTATGGAACTCGCTATTTAGATGGTAACAAATTCAATTTGTGCTGAATTCTTGTTTCTGCTTGCTCTATTTTAGCTATAATCTGCTTTACGTGGTAGCTTCCAGCTGCTCATATATGTATGAGTTCAGTTTATTAGGAAGTTAGCTAACAGGCTTTCTCAAGCCTGGATGCAGACAGTGCTTCTCCATCAGATGGAGAACGAGCATAGAGGACAACCTAGGGCTACTCATGGCTTTTCTCTTAGTGTTTCTTTTGGTTTATAAATACTCCTTGGTGTTGCTAGCCCCATGAATCAGGACTCAGAGTCAGGAGACTGACTTAAAAATCAGTAAGTTTTAAAAAATGAACTCTGATTGGTGTGTTTTATTTTCCTTTGGATTTTTGAGCCCTTGAGGTTCACAAGTACAGCTTTCCTTGCAAGACTGAAAGTAGATTTGTTTGTTTGTTTGTTTTAATTTTTTTTCTGTGAAAACTGTCTCACATAACCACACGTGCTTGGGAATCAGAACTTTAAGAAAAATAGAACTTTAAAAACCAAAGTCTTGTCATAGGATCACAAGAATTAGTGATGCTTTGATTTATCAACGTCTTCATGTTCATTCAGATGTATTAGTAGGGTGTGAAATGTCTCCATGCATTCCAGTCTGTTTCCATATTTTCAGTTAGGCAGTTAGTTGTCCTGAAACATGGTGACATGCACTTTGTGGACTTGGTTGAGGGCACAGGAAATCCCAAACTGGGTCTTGATCACCTAACCCTGAAAAGCTACTAGTCTTTCTAATCAAACGTCAGGTCTTTCAAGTGCCTTTTTGATTAAGAACGTTAACATCTGGCCTGCTCATGCCTTTGAGGGCTTCTTGGTTGAATCCTAAGGTGTTATTAGTTCACCTCTTCATTTGCAGGATAGATTTCCTCTTGCCTGAAAACAGAGGTAGAAGGAACTGTAGAAAAGCTTAACAGAAATAGTTTATTCTGAGCACAATCGTTTACCTCATATGGATGTTGGTGAAGGCTGAATGCAGAAGTGAAGGTGTTGTTAGGGAATGACGAATAGATGGGAGTGGAGAAGAGGAGGGAGGAGAGGACAGAAGCTGCTAGTGTTTCAAAATTAAGCCATAACTCTCGTACTTTTTCTGGGAGAGCCCAGAGCATCTGAGGAAAGTCTTGACATTTGAAAATGCAGCAATAAGCTTGTGTCAGCCCAGCTGGGACTCAGTGGAAAATCAACATTTCCTCTCAGGAAGAACCTCCAGATAAAGCATTTTATCCAAAAAAAGGGAGGGTGACTGGCTTAGTTTCAGTGTTTGCCCAACAGCTGTGATAAGGATTGTAACTATGTGCTAAATCTGGTTTTGCAGACCTCTGTCTAAAAATTCTCCGAGAAGATAAAAGCTGTCTGGGATCATTGCAGATAGTCAAGTGGTAAGTGAGTAACAGCGAAACTAAGACAAGATTGTGCTGAATAGCAAGACATCTACCCCTCGCATTCTTCTTCCTGAATTTGAAAATACTGTGCCCAGTAACGCTATTGACTGTGCCAGTGTAACTCCCACTGCTGCAGTGTGTGTGCTTGGCCCTGTGCGTAAGCAAGACAGAATTAGCTGACCAGAATCATGTGAGTTCAAGGTCTGTTGAGGTGTTGACTGTCATGAGGTCATGGTCAGGCCCAAGAGCACACACAGGCAGCATAGGTACAGAGAGAGGGTGCAGAAAATAATGGGATTGATTCTGTTGTTGTTTAGTCTTTTCTAGTTTCACTTTTATTGGGATTCTTGTAGCTTGTTTTTTAGTATGTACATTATTTTATCTCTCTGGATATTGTGTGTGTAAGTACCCTACAACTTTAAGATGTATTTCAGAGTTGGTGTGTTCCCAAAAAGCAGAGATTTTGACTTTGATGTGTTAAGGAGATACCTAGCTGCACTCAAAGAGTAAACATGTGACCATTGCTACCTCAAATAATATTTACTACTTTGAGAAAGTCCATAGCTGTAAACTATGCATCAGATAACAAAAAATTTACAAGACTAGACATGTCAGGCCGTGTTTGGATTGCAGTTTCAGCCAACCTCTGTACACTGCCAGTGGGAAAAGAGCCACTGGAGAGCAAGCTGGGGAGCCAAAATAAAGCACTGAGCAGAGAACCACGCAGAGCCAGCCTTAGGCCTTGAATCCTTGTCTTTGTGAGGATTTAAGTGGGCTCCAGGCTGATGGGATATGGCCCTAGAATTATAAACAATGCACAATTGCAGAAGGAGGACAGCACCTTTATGATGGTTGACCTGAAAAGGACAAGCCCAAAATGTTGCTAGCTTTGTGGTCTTAATTCCAGAAAAAAATGCACTTTAAACTGTATGTAATGAGTATGTGTTTACAGATCAGGAGATAAATATTGCTGGTTAGTATTAACGTGTTTTTCCCTGGCAGGATTCAAGGTTGTTTCGATGCTTTGGAAAGGCAGTATGTAAGTTTTTTCACGTTTTTTAATGGAGTTTCCTATTTCTTCATAAAGTATGGACAAAACTATCTTTCCATTCCTGCTTTAAAGTTTTGTAGTGATCCTGCGTGCACACAACACACATTCACAGCTGTGGGATAGGGGGAGGACCCTGCCCTGAGTATATCCATGTGAGACTTGGGATTTTATTCCTTGAGCCCAGCTATTGACCGCTGTTGCTGTCTAAACTTGCCTGTACATGGTGTGTGAACTAATTTGCAGCCTGAAAGGGGTTTCCCTTAGTTCCGTATTCTACATTTGCGTTCTCTGATGTCTGGATAGAGACACTGCCAATCAGAACTCAGATCTTGATCTCCATGTCTGTTTTCCTGACACAGGTTAGTTTGTGCTTCTGCTTTCCTTCATTGCCTTTCCCCTAGTCTTTTCCCTTCTTCTCATCTTCTCTAAGCCTCCTAGTGTTTCTCTTGGGTTCAGAATTTATTCCTTTTTCTTGGAAAGTAATTCATCAAGTAAGGTGTATAACTGGTTCCAGGACAAAATCAGCTAGTAAATAATCATATTCCTTGCTGATTCTCACACAAAACCTGCTCTGCACAGGAAAAAGCACCAACTGTTGTCATCTCTGTCAGCACTGTTCATCAAACCAGCTCTCATCGAGATCAGATGAAGTGGTGTTACTTTCAGCACTGATGGTCAGATGGGCTGTTATACATCAGTACAACTGTCAGTGTGCATAAGATAATTCAAAATGTTGTGAACTCAGTTTATTGCTTGCTGTCAGTTCTAGGAGGTATTTAGCCCTCTGCTATTTATGAGAGACATGAATTAATTGTTACTTGACAAGGATTAAGGAAAAATTGGAGACATTTAATGTATGTTCTAGGTCTGTTTTCAAGAGCAATCCCGTGTATGTTTTCTTGCTATAGCATAAATTAAATACCTTTGAGGAGTTTCATAGCAGAGAGCAAGTATTAGTCTTCAGTAGCTATGGGTGCTCCTGTAAATGAGTTTTAAGTTGGCATAGCCTTTGGAGCTTTGTTTAGGTAAGGTCTCAAGAGAGAAGTCTGAGCATGCAGTTGTTTTCTTGGGAAATTGCTAGTAAAGCCAAGCAAGTTGGCCACTAGGTGTTGCTGATGCTGTGCTATGAAGAATCTGCATAAAGGTTTTAACTCACCGTTGGTTGAATGTATCGATTCCTTCACTGTATGTAAGCAGTTAGATTTTGATCGGTCTTTCTTTTCCTTGCCCACTAAGGTTAGATTTTGATTTTGTGTTTTGTTTTGCTTTTCCCTCCTTAGTTACACATTGCTGTCCTCGCAGTAAGTAAATGAATATAAGGCGTTGTTCTTCCCTCACCCTGCTTGAAAGAGAGATGGATTCAAGGTTGTGTCAACCCATTTGTGCCCTTTTTTAAGGGGAAGTCAAGATGTATGTAGTTTTTAGTAGAACAGTGACCTTTCTTAAATATGGTAAATATGAACTTCCTAGGCTGTGTGGGAATATTTTGCTTGTATGTCACACTTCTGACTCTGAGGCCTTACATGGATCCTTAAACTCCTAGAAGCACTTCCATGTGCTTCACATCATTGCTTCCTTTAAACTCTTGCCTCCACCCTTGGAAGCTGCTGTGTCTTCTCCATTTCCCCCTGCAGAAGACTCATCCTTAATAGTCTGATAGTGAAGAAACCACACACTAGCGGTTACATAGCAAGTCTTTTGCCCTGGTCCTTTGTGAAGCACCACGAGCTATGCTATGCATCTATTCTGTGCATAATCTGAGTAGTTAAATCTCAGGCATCAATAGTTACCTGTGAGGGTTGGAATGGGAATTAACCTCATTCCTCCACAATTACACAGATGAGTGTCTTCTACCTGTCTTTGAAGTGGTAAGTATTGACTGCCGATAGAGCAAGGCTGTTTCTCAGCCATTCCTTTCTCTGATCCCACACTAAAGATAGTACAATCTCTGCTGTAAAATGAAAATATCATTGTTTAGTCACTTTTCACTGTTTCAAGTTATCCAAGAGGAGAATGCCCTCACTGTGCTTTCTTATAACAGATTTACACCAATCCCAAGGAACCGGAGGTAAGAAAGAGTCTTAATTAATCTTTGAGGCAACTGAAGGCATGGGTGAGTAGATTTGTATTCAGAGTGGACTTGTAGGCTTAAATTCTACCCTGACATAGTTGCTTGGTGACCCTATTTCTCTTCTTCTGCCTTCACTCAAGAATGACAGCTCAGTGAGCTGGATTGTGATCAAACACTCCTACCAGGCACTAGGCTGTGGGCCCATCTAGGGCCTCGGGCAGGGGTGTTAACAGGCAACTAATGGGCATGTTGGCGATTTTGTTTTTCTTTCCTGAAGAGAAGAAATGGAAAGCTCAAAATAATTCTTTTACAAGCCATCTTTTTAACAGCAGTATTGAAAAGAGGTGTTTTTTCATGCAGAGAGATTGTGAATCACTTCAGACCTGGGATGTATGTGTTGCGTAGTGCCTGTACTTGTCCTTTCAGTGTTCCCTCTTGCATTTCTATTTTGTCTACATTTAGCTGGTGGAGACAGACTGGGTAGTGTGATATTTAAGCGAGGTGCTGCATCCATGCTGTCTCCGCAGAGCAAATGCAGAGAAAGGCTGCAGCATCTTTGCACACCTGATTACAGTTCTGCTGCGTCACACCTCAGCATCTGTGGAGAGAGCAAGAGTATAATTCGTACCAAGGCTGGGATTTGTAAGGAAGGTTCAGAGTTAAGAGCTCAGCTCAGCTTCTACTAAACGACTTCATTGCCTCTGGAAAAAGTGAATTATAGGCATGGAATTGGACTACAATAGATCCTTTCTCTTGTGGTGAAGTAGTCTGTTCTTCCTAATTATCTTATTGTCTAAAATCGTAGCAAATCCTTTCCTTTTAAATGGAAAATCATCTAGGTTTTTTATCTCCCTCAGAAAACTCTGAAACCACTGAAGTTCAGAAACTTTTGCCCATGCAGTATTGTTTGTATTTCCCGGTAGGAAGAGTCCTTCAGGCCCTTGTCTCCATACAGAACTCTGGGCCAGGCTTCCTTGTGACACTGCATCACCTGTGAAGCCTCACATTTTTCCTTTTAGTAAGGGAGGACATGATGGTGGGCTGACCCCCGTGCCTCATTAGAGATTTGGGCTGGGGAGTCAGGCCCACAGAGGAGGTGGAAGGAGGAAGCAGGGAGTTTGTCATTTTTTTGTGATTTTTTTCAGTGCTAGGTAAGCTGTGGTTGTTAAGAAAATTTGCCGAAGCCTGTGCAAGCAGTAATAGAGTTAAAGCTGTCATCGTGTCATTAAATTAGTGCTATGCTCTGGCATTAAGTTGTGAAAGGACACTGCTAAGTTCAGTACACATCTTTACACTTGTTATTAAAAGAGACCCATTTCTTCTTTTCCCCCTCTTGTTAAATCTGTAGACAGTGACTGAACTGTATCAATTCAAATTCAAGTACAAAAAGGAGGTGCCCCAGATGGACATCATCAGGTAATGGTTTGGTTTTATTTCTCAGAATTACACTGTGAAAACTGTGTTCTTGAAGCATTAAGAAGAAACTGCACTTTATGATTAGAGCACGTCTGGGTCGCTAAGCAGCTGTAAATATCATCAGAGATGAGGATATTCACCCTACAGGATATGAACTGCTGAGCTGATGAGTAGAAATGCTGTTGCGTAGCACAGTGAGGCGCTTAAAGTGCACCAGAACTGAATTAAGGACGATTTATAGAAATGGTGCCTAATCAGCGTAGCGATGCAGAAACTGGCACCATTGTTGAGCTTGCTACTGTCTCAACCGATAACGAATGTTCTTCCACTTTCACAAGACAGCCTTGTACTTTCAAATGAAGCTTTTTCAGGTCTGATCCGTTTCACCATGATCCTGCACCCAGGATATTTTTTCCTTGGGCGTTTGCATACGTGTATTCTGCTTGAGCAGTCTTGCGTGGGTGACCTGAGAGAACTTTCGCTTATGATGCCTGAGTTGATGCTGCAAAATGTGTGGCAGGAAGCAGCAGCTTTTTGCATCTTTTTGGTTCTCTCTGTCTGTTAGGTATTTTAAAGCTGTGTTTAGTAGGCCATAATCCTGTGTAGTTTAAAATAAATACTGTCAAAGACCATTGGCTATAACCAAAGCAAAAAAAAAAAATTAATCCATTTTTAGTTTGCTTGTGCAGTTGCCATTGATCAAAGATGGATCTTTGGGCCTCAGAAGCTGGCTGTATAGCAAGAGAGCTCTGCTGTCTCGTATGCTCCTCAGGAAACTCCTCCAGAGCACTCCTGTAATGTGCCATTTGCTGCTCTTTCTCTAAACACATCCAAATAATTTGTAGTACGTGGCAAAATGATTTTCTGTTGGGAAAATCTGAACTATTTCAGAGTCTAGAGTGTCCTGTTGACTGTACCCTCTGTTTCTGCTTTGAACCTGATGTCAGTTGTCCTCACTACGCTGAGGATAAGAGGAGACCTTTGGGATCTGAAAGATGACAGATAGCTCTCGAGTACTTTGATTTTTTTAATCAGCCTTACTCAGATCAGTCATTAGTTCCTAGAAATAACAACAGTCCCCAAAAGGAACTCAGCATCCCTTGGTGTCCGTCATAATGGCCAAGAAGAGGCTAAGTAATCTTGCTGTTGTCTTTATATCTGCTCCGTCAAAATCTCATTACTGCTTTTGTGGCATCGGATTCCTGGTTCTCTTTCCTCAGTGACTGACACTGCTATCGCAGGATCATGTGTGTACCTGCAGTGGTTAGTAAACTGACATTCTGGCATTGATCAGGGTATTGTGTCATCTTTGCTATCAGCTCCTTCAGCTGATAAAACTGCTTTTATACACCTGCAAGTTTTATTGTTATGTGCAAACTCTTTTGTTAATCATTGTGTGAGAGATGTTTTGTGGGTCTGCGTCATCGTATCCGAGTGATAAAGGGAAACTTTCTCCTAAATGGTCTTTGCCTTATCTTAGATGAATTTTCAGGAATTCCTTGCTATGGACCCCAGTCCTTCAGAGACGTTCAGTTTCTCAGCTTCTACCTTCTGACACATTCCTGCATCAAATTCACTATGTTATTCCCATACTGAACCAGTACTTGACCTGTTAATTCCGATGGAAAGCTCATCTCTTTTTTTGGCTTGTACTCTTCCCCTTACCATTTCTATTCCGCTAATCCCAAGACTTGTAAATGGGATGTGTTAAGAGAAGGTCTGCCTTGTCTTTACTCCACCTTAGGCATTGCCAGCATTTGTCCTCTCACTTGATGTACATTTCTGAACATACAGGATTTAGTCTAATAGCATTGTTGGCAGTTTGGAGCCTAGCAAACCCTACCATGCATTCCCTGGGAATTCAAGCTGTTCAACAGCCACTCAGTTTTCATGACAAGCCAAGAAGCTTCAACTGGAAGGGGAAATCAGGCTTAATGAAGCTGTTCCTTCCCATCAGTCAAATTCATCCCTGGGATTCTCTCCACTCCCTTAGGCTACTTACTGCTTTTGAAGCAATTTGGGAGGATTGTATTAGAGATGATCCAGCCTGTGTACAGTGTCACCCACCTGCCAGTGGGCTTCCAAAGACATTATTTTGTAATGGAGGAGCTACATTTTTTTAAGACCCCTTCTTATTGAAAGCTGGGGAAGTTTAGGTTCCTTAGTCACATAGTGATTCATCTAGTCCATCTTTAACTGTCTAAAGTTAGCTGGCTGATCTAAGCTGCTCCTCTCATCTACCTCTGTAGTCAAGAGAAACAAACTCCTCCAGAGGGCGATTCATCCCACTTCTGTTAGACGTTTATCTCAGTCTAGACTGCTTGCTTAGCTAGCCAGCCGACATTTGGATGGGTGAAGGAGGTGAGAGGAATGCCCCTTAGTCACTTTTGAAAAATGTGCTTCTGAGCTAGTTTTTCTTACATGGAATTGAAGTGAGAACATGCAATTCACTTCTCTTCAAACTGCAAAATGGACTTGAAAAAAACCCCTGTGATGAATCGACTTTATATGGGATTCTCACCTCATTCCTCTCATTCCTGAAATTGCTTAGGTGAAAGGCACTTGTTTTATGCTCCTTTGATCTAATTTAATCATGTTCAAACAAGTGAGTCATGACATTTGTATAATGGGGTCCATTGCCCCAGCTACAAAGTCTGTTCAAATGTAAATGCCATGCCTCTTAGTTTAGAGCTGTTGTTTTGCTGATACCACCCCATCCCTGGAGTCTGTTTCACTTCCCTGTTTATCTGGAAATTACATAAAGGCATTGTAGCTTTGTTGCTGGTGGTTTCAGACAAGTCAGTGAGTGCACTGTATTTGTAATTAGATCGTGAATATTCATGACTGAGGAAAACAAATCTGTTATTCTTCTTCCGACTGTAGCAACCAAATGAACTTTGTGAATGGGGTGTGCCGCGAGGAGGACATTAAACAGGCCAGCAGGCTCCTGATCCGTAAACTGTACCTGTTAATGCAAAACCTCGGACCGCTTCCCAATGACATTACCCTGACCATGAAACTCCTCTACTACAACGATGGTAGGTGAACAGTGTGTGCTGTGGGGAAAAAAATCCCTTTCCATCAGTTTCTTTGCTAATCATGAGCCCCTGTAAAGTAAGTAAACCATAGAAAGGTGAAATGGTATAAGCTGTTAACTGGTAACTCACTGTTAAGTGAGAAATGGTGTAAAGCCTTCTGACACACAGGGACAGCAGATGCTTTTTAAGAAAGGGTTGAACATCCATGTAAGAAGTACAGCCATACAGTGTGAAAGGAGACATCCTTCTCCTTCATATTTTTTGTGTTTGTTTTTTTAAGGAACAGGCATCCTGCATTTGTCAGGTTCTGCTCCAGAAAGTTGAGCACATTAATGGTATCTCAGCATCCTAAAGTCTTTGAGCTCCCTGTTAACGTTTGCTCAGCTCATTTTTTCCTTTGCATTCTCTCCCTTCTTCCTGAAAAAAAACCCCAGAATATTTTTAGTAGTTGATGTTGTTACTTGAGGCTGGTGTACACTTGCTCTTTATAAATCAGATTAAGGAGAGATGGAACTTGATTTTTCTGACATCAGTGGTTTCTTTCTCCCTGTGTAGTAACTCCCAAAGATTACCAGCCTCCAGGCTTTAAGGAAGATGGCAGCCCTGGTGACCTTTTTTTTGATGGCGAACCTGTCAACCTGAGAGTAGGGTCAATCTCCACTGGGTTCCACTTCATGAAAGTGAGAGTGA
This sequence comes from Burhinus oedicnemus, assembly GCA_008921705.1. Lineage (NCBI taxonomy): Eukaryota > Metazoa > Chordata > Aves > Charadriiformes > Burhinidae > Burhinus > Burhinus oedicnemus. The sequence goes on along the minus strand of VFFE01007166.1, from coordinate 249,812 downwards.
CAACTGAAAAGAAAAGAATGGGGACAGCTGAAAGCAACCTGATCCAGAAGAATGGACCTACTGAGATCTCCCATCAAGGGTTAGACTGTGATGACGAGGAAGAGGAGGCGAGCACAAAGGTATAAATACAGCTCTATTTGGTTCTCACTGGAGGAATGGAGTTTATCTACCAAACTCTCCTTCAAAAGCATTTTCTCAGAATCCTAGTTTAATAAGGGTTTTGGCTCGTGTAGGGCAGCAGTGCTACAGCAGATTGAACACTGAGGCTGGAATTCCATTCACATAAAGTGAATTTCACTCCAGTATATCCACTGACTTACTGAGTCTAGTACGTTCTCCCAGAAGAGGGCACTGATTGTACAGAGACACACAACACGTGCGTGTGCACACGCACATGCACACTTGTACACAGACATGCACAAAATAGAGAAAATTGCAAAGGATTTTTCATTTCCACTTGGCATTTCTCAGAATTAAGCCATGTTCCACTGCATAGTTAGGTGGGATTCTTTCCACTTACCTCTAGGCATGTGAAAGTTGTATGCTGTATCTAATTTCTCTAGACCCCCCTCTACGCTTAGTGGAGGAGGTGGCATCTTTGGCAGGTAATTCAGATAATTTCCTTAGGCACCAAGGTAGGATGGAATGAATGGTCCTCTGGTGATGCCTCTCCAAAACGACAGAAGGGGAAGCCTGGACTGGTAGCTCAGACTTCACTATTTCACTTTAGGTGGTCAGTGCCAGGGAATAAACTCCAACATAACTCCTGAAGACAGGAAACCATTTAGGTCGGGATTCCGTGTTCTCTTAGAAAATGTCTCTCTTGAAAGACCTGTAGGCTTGGGAGAAGAAAGGCCTGGACACTAAGGAGCTGCGAAAATCTCATCCCTCTTCGTGCTGGGTTTATGGATTTACCACCTGGGCATATTTTTTAGGTTATACTATTAAGACAAAGTATCGTTTGCTTTACAGAATCAGCCTCTCCCTGTCAGAGCAGATTCAAGTGAGCATGGAGAGGACAAAAGTAACACCCATCCAGGCTGGAAGATGGAAGCATCTTCTTTTTACCTTCAAGACACAGGTAAATGCCCAGTATCAAAACTGAAGGAGCTTGTGCTATTTAGGTTTTCTCACTTACAGTGAAATGGATGAACAGAGTTTGTCAGGCCGTTCGAATTTTGTGTCAGATCAGATTGAACTATAATAAAGGGCTTGTTGTATATGCGTGGTTTGTTAACAGAAACATTCAAATTTTTATCAATATCTTTCCACCTGTTTATCGCAGCAGTTTTTTTCAGATATGGAGGAAATGCACTGTTCATCAATACTGAGTTACATTATCTACATTCTCACCAAAGCTCTTTTCCTTTAGCTGTTACAGTTTGATTTTGCTAATGACTTCCATATGTGAAAACACATGAAAATACATGAAAAAAGCACCTTTTCTCGCACTTCAGTCAACCTAGCTTCTGATATACAATGCTGTATTTGACCTTTGAGGCTCTCAGATATAGCCTGTGGAACAATACCATCTAGTGACAAAATGGTAAATAGCATTCCTGAGATCCCCAAGCAGGGGAATAAAGAGGCTTGTCTGCCTGTGAAGTCACCTTTTCAGGTCTTTCCCCTGCAGATTCTCTGATGACTAATAAGGGGAGAACTCATACTGCCACCTTTTCCACTGTGGGGATATTAACAGGATCTTCCTCCTCTAACCAGTTGCCTGTGTGCATGAACAGAGGCACTTTGGGACCCCCCATCAAATTTTATTGAAACTGTCTAACAAGCCCAATAGTTATTAGTCAGCTCCCCTCCTTCCCCATACACACCCACACTTAAATAGAGCATATGCAGGCATAAGCTTTGTTTTCTTAGGAAACCAGGTAAAATGGTATTTAAGTGTAATTGATAGGAGCTGCTGCAAGTAGATGTGTTGCATGTTCAGATGACACTTTAGTCTGAAATCTCTGTTTCCAGGAATAAACTGCTAGTGTTGGCACTGCTAAAGGTTACACAGTTTCAGATCAGGCATGGGATTTTGCTACAGTGGTTTAGTCAGGTTTCTGGATATTTTTTTTTCAATTAAATTTAGGGTTTTAACTTCAGAGCTAATTTTGATACGATGCTTGGATTGTAGGTGGAGAGAAGATGACAGGAGTAAAGGAGACGGGCAGGATGCCTTGCTCAAGGGCATCTCAGCAGGTGAGCAAATTTTAGTGGCTCTAAGATACTCCAAGCAAGGTGGAATTCATTGCCATGGAACATTATGTCATCTAGGATGGCACAAGATTTAACTAACATCGGTGGATTTATTGTGTGACATCGAAATACGTAGAGGCTACAAAGTATTAGGGCACAGGGATATGAGCATGCAGGAAGAAACTTTCCATGGTCAGCTCATTTCATACATCCAGTACAAGAGTTTTGTACTGTTCTGTGGATTTGGCACTTGTGAATTACACATGCAGACTAAACGTATCAGTGTCCCAACCAGGCTGGTTTACTTGTGTGTGTTTTTGGATTAAGGTTCTGAAATCACCACTCTGTGTTAGGTTTGAAGGGTGTGTTTGTCTGTTGCCTAACATGGCCTTCACCTCTTCTTTCTTGCTTCCAGACTATCTTTACATGTGAGTCACAGGTGCTTACTGGATCCTATCCCTTTCTGGCTACCTCTCTAGAATAGGAAGAATTATCCCCTGGAGGTTCTGATCTCTTTTTCAGTGGTTGTTGGGGCAATCCAAAGAACTAGGGTAGACCAGACATGTAATTTTAGATAAGTAAAGCAATGTGAAATGAATTCCATCCTGAAGGCTGCCCAGGCCAAACCCTGAGTCAGAATCAGAACTCGAATTCATGTCTTGTGCAGAGGTTTTTTCAGTGACAGGGCAAATCTCTGAATACCACCAGACTTGCCACTTGATCTTCCTCCCATTCAAATTAGTTGAAAATTGTGTGAGCTTGAATGTTCAGAAATTGAATCTTTACAGGATAAGTTAATGAGAGTAGGAAATTGCTACTAAAATTTTCCCCGCCTCTGTTGAAAAGAATCCCGGGGTGTCTAACCCAGACAGCAACTGGAGACTACAACTTAACGTGTCATTCAGAAGGCATCTGTGAAGTATTTGCCTTGACTCTGGATCTTAGAAATGAACTTCTGTGCATAGGCTGGTATTTTTCAAACTTTAACCACATTTTTTTTTGTGTCACATCCTCCAGTTTCCTTCTGATCATTGTTTATTCTGTCGTCTGTGTGAAAACAGGAGCCTTTTTTGTTTGTAACTCATGGTTGTCCTACTGATTCATGCTCTAACATTCTTTCGGGACTGTCACGATTGTAAGCAGAGCACCAGACACCTCTCTCCTGCAGCATGTGAATTTCATTAGAATACGGTAGCAATAGTGAGAGTGTCTGAAGGTGGTGGAAAGAGCATTAGTTGCTGAAAAATGGAAGAGTCACTTTATCCATTGTATGCTTCCAAAGACTTAAAAAAAAAAAAAAAATCCCAAGCCCTCTGCCTGGTAGATTCTGCATGGCAGAGGTTTTTTTTCATGTATTCTTTGATACTACTTTTTAAACCATCATAGCTTAGAAGTTGGCTAATATTTCAGTCAGTTTAGGGAAAAACAAAGTCGAGTCACTAGTTAAAAAGTGCAGATCATCATTGTAAAGCCAGCACTAATAAAAATCTGACACTATTTTCCATATGAAAGGGACTTTCCCTTCTTTTTTGAGGGAAGTGGTTAAGACAAATGACCATTGTGTATTCCACTTGAATCAGGAAGCCAAACTGGTGAGTGAAGTTTGTTTTAAAAAAATGAGGACAAGCTTGGGTGGATGGGAAGTCTTGAGTTAGGTATTATCTAACAGGGTCAAATACAGGTAAGATGGGTAGGAGTAGTCCTGTTGGAGTGTGAATGCGAACACCTTGTTGCTATACAGTCAAGTAACAGTGTTTTCCAACTGTTAGGTATGTTCAGAGAAGCTCTCTGCTTTAAGGAGCTATAAGGTCTGCAAAGTGACTTATTTCCATCTGGATTTTGGAGTTTAATCGGCTTGGTGTGTGAGAGGCCTTGGGGAACAACCTAGCCTGGGCGATGGAGGTCTGCTTTTTTTGAGCAGACATGAGCCGTTAGACTTGCAGTGCTAGTGCATGACTTTGAGTGTTAGATTTCCACCAGAAGATCCCCTTGAACTGTCTAACAGAACGATCGCTCACGTACCAGCACTACTGTAAGGGAGTGGGAAGACTGGACGGCGAGGAATGGGCAAAGAGTCCGGGAGGGAGACCTGCCCTTCTGGTGGCAGCGCAGTGTTAGCTGTTCAGCTGTCCATGGAGCAGTGCCTCAGGGACTTGGGTTTAAAGGTGCTCTCTGTACAGTTAAACATTCAGACCAACAATTTCAGAACTAACTAAAACAATTTGGAGTGCCCCAGAATTTGACACCTGTACAAGAATTTGATATTCAAGAAGTGCTGAGTTCAAAAATGTGGTACCCACAGTCACAAGTTGCTTTTGGAAATGTGGACGAGCCCATTACTGTTCTTCATCTGCAGTGAACTGCTTTATTCCTTCTGGTTCCTTGGTTATCAAAAATAAAAACTGTGCTGTTGGAACTGAATTTATTGGTCATTATCTTCCTGACCTATAGCTCTTCAGGAAAACCAGGAATGAAAGTATTAAAGGCTTATTTTTATCTAATCGAGATGGGAGAGGCAAAGGATACAGACCTGCCAAAAGAGAAGCAGCTATTCCTGTCCAGTTAGAACTGTAAGTGGCCTTTAGTAATGGCCACGGAGGGTCTCTGACAGAGGGCTTTTCAGATTGGAGAAAAATTTACATGTACTCGACTGGCTTGTTATCTGCAATCTCATGATTGATGATACTTAGGATCAAATGAGAGATTGCCCTTTCCCAGCAAAGCATCTCTGTACTTAATCATCCAGAGTTAGACACCAGCATGTAAATTAGCCTACCTCTGCTGACTTCAGGAGAGTTTTTCTGATTGCATCAGCCAAGGGTTTGGCCCAGTGTGCTATCTTTATGTCTCTTGCTACTTTCCACTGGCATTCTAGGAGTTGTGAAGAGTTGGGTAAAATGGGGAATTGCTGCCCGTTGGTTTAGCTTATAGAAATCTGCTGATGGGAATGGGGTCCTGCACTGGACTTAAGATAACTTCTTGAATTCTTCAGCATACTCCTTTATCCTTTTGTGAATCCTTTAATGTTCTTGTCCTGCAAATTGATTTTGTTAAGTTTTGCCTTCATGTAAGCAAACATGTTGCAGTGGAATGAGTTTGGAATGAAACAGAACTAGAAGATGAGTAAAATCTAACCATGTGGACGCCTCTGCAGGCTTTTATCTCCCATCAGGAAGCTGTGGGCTGAAGTTCTGGGGTGGTCCTTAGAGCACAGTCTCACTGCACAGTGAAGCAGCCGTGCAGAGAGCCCTGAATCGCCCCTGACCGAGCCTGCACCAGAGCTGGAAATGGTGTGGCCCTATCAGCACAGCACAAGTCAGTTCTGCCTCCCAAGCTTCTGGCTTCATTAGCCACTGCCAGACACCACTTATGCTGCTAGACTGGCCGTGCTTATGCTACTAGACCACTGTGGGACATGGGGAAGCATGTTAACACTTGGCCTTGTGTGGACATAATCAGTTTGGATCAATGGCAGCCCAGGGGTCCCTGCACTGCGATTCACTGCCTGCTGTAGGCATATCCTGCCATGCGGATTAGCTCTCTTAACTGGAGCTATCTGAAAGTTAGATGTCTAGGGAGAGATTCATACCTAAGTGTTGTAAATCAGTGCTGATTTAGACCTCAGAGGATAGCCTGTCTAGCCTCCAGCTGCTGCTCCCATGCAGAAGACTTGGCTACCTGGCCCTGTCCTAGCTCTCCAAGGGACTGTATCAGCGATAGAAGCCAGTGTGAACACAGTCTTTCATGGATGACACATTGTGAGTAATATCTGCTGTGTTTGCCAGTGATCAGTGTCCTGTTGGTGCCCAGGGCCATGGTCATCCTGATTCGTGTGCCTTTGCTGAGCTTCCGTGTTGTACACAGCTTCTGTCTGAAAGTGAAGGTCAGTGCAAGTGGATTCAATTGCAGAATAACAGCTTGGAGATCAAGACCTTTGTTGTCTGATTTTTCCCAGGCAAACCACCTTTAAGATTGCCATGACAGAAAGCAGTTGAAGGGTGAAGCCTGCCATTTGCAGAGCAATAGGAAAGCATTTTTCTGTGGCAATGTCATTATCTTGAACTTTTGCAGAAAAGAAAAAAAAAAGAAAGGTTTATCTCTAACTGTCTATCAAGAGAGCTGTATCTGATGAGAAGTTCCCAGAACATTTTCTCCTCCAAACCAGCTGAGGCTACACAGACCCAAACAATGAAGAGAGAAAGATTCAGAGATGAGCTTTCCTCTCTCCTTCCTGTGAGCTCAGGCCATTCTGGGAGGAGTGAGACGGGGAGGTCAGGAAATTCCTGGCTTCTCTCAATTCACGTCAGATCCTTAGCTGTATCTTGGGGCCATTCATCCTTTGCATGAGTTATCCCTGTCTAGTGTGCAGGAAACAGTTTCCGAGTGATCTCTTCATTCAGAGGTGAGGCACATCACCCCGCAGATGCGGGGAGATTTAACCCTTGCGCCCTCAGATTCCCTGACAGCTACCCCAGGGACATCCGCAGGAAGACATGGAGCTTCTGCACTGGCTGCCTTTACGTATGTTCATAACGTACATGCTAGCAACCAGACCCTCTAGAGAAATCTGCATAAATTAAGGTTGGACAGATCTAATATCCCGTGAGGGACTAAGCTAGGTAGCAGTCCAGTAGGCAGAAGGAGTGTCCATTGCTTTTCGTCTCCTCAGTTACAACACTGTGATTGTACAGGAGGAAGGCTTCCAGTTTTGGGAGGTGTATTGGATTGTGATCCCGCAGTGAGAATGGCCAGCCCAGCAGCATACAGTGTGACTGGGGGCCCTGGAAGAGGTTATAAGGAGAAGGACTGATAAATTTTTTTTCATCGGGTATTTTTGAAGAATTTTTTTTTACGCTCTGGAAAAATCTGTTCATTAGTCCTTTAAACGCTACAAGATACGTGAGGTTTAGAGTAGGCCTGTGAGACTTCCAGTTTGCAAAAAAGAAATTGCGTTGAACGTCAGAGATTTTAACAGTGAGCTATGGAAAAGGAAGAGGACTAGTGGTAGTCAGTGATGTGTTGGCATGGCTTCCTGGGGAGAAAATGTGGCGAGTTTCCACAGAAGCACCACAGTGAGTGTCTTTCATTCTCCCACCTGCGTAAATTGGCTTTCATGCTAACCAGCATGATTCTCCTCCACGTGTACAGATGAAAATCAGGATTAATTCCACTGATGTCAGTGCAATCACTTTACTGGAAAGTGATATGAGCCCAGTGCTGAGCCCTGCGTCAAGCTTCTAACCACTGTGCTGCCTTCACAGAATCACTGAAGTCAGAAGGGACAATTGGAAATCGTGTTGTCCAGCCTACCTGCTCAAAGCAGGGTGAAGTGGAGCAGGTTTCTCAGGACCTTGTCTAGTCAGGTGTTGATTATCTCCAGGGATGGAGACTCCACAGCCTCTCTGGACAGCTTGTGCCAGTATTTGATCACTCTCACAGTGAAAAGAGGTTTGTCCTTGTGTTTAAATGGAATTTCCTGTATTTCAGTTTGTGTCCATTTCCTCTTGTCCTTTCACTGGACACCACGCCGTACCTTGTGAACCTTGATTTTTTGCTATGCTTGAAGACCATGGAGCAGCCAATTGTCAGTGAGTAGATGGGAATTATTGCCTTCAACCTGAGAGAAATGGCCATTCACCAGGGATGCCTCAGGTCTTAGGAGATCAATTTGAAGAGTTACTGGCTTGATTTTTAAATGTGGCAAGCATTTGCTGTGCTATCCAGTCAATGTTAGCTGCAGTTGAAATCACAGGATACATCAGGCACTGGCTGTCTCTGATTAAAGTTTCCTGGTGATGATAGACGTCCCCAGACACCTGAGGATCATTTTGCTTTATTTCAGCAGTTAAGTCTTGTATCTCAGTCCTTATTCTTCTGGCTCACTTGATGGAACTGGACTTCTTTTGACATTAATGTGCTTCTGGATTTGGCAGGATGGTTACAAGGTACCAAACTAAACAGTCCATGTCCCTGACAAAGGGAACTCTTCTGAGGGCATAAAATTTGCCAAGTGCCAAACCTCAGCATGGGGCAGGCCAGGGACAAAGAGGGACACAGTCGAATGCTCTTGTGCAATTTTAGCTTTTCTACATGGGATGCCTTGGGAAGCAAAGCACATGTCAGAAGAGCTGTAAATTTGCTTCAATTTATGCTGGGAATTTTTGGCCAGAATACGTGGGGACACTGGGGATTGAAAATTGCAGAGCACAAAACTAGGTCCTGATTTTGTCTATCTAAGAATAGCAGTGTATCTGTGGTCTGCTCTTTCTGTTTCATCCACCAGTCTGCCTTGGGAAGGCTTTAATCTAAGTCTAATCTATTTTTAGCCTGATATCTTCTCCAGACAATGTGCAGCTGTCCTGTTAGTTTTATGCCAGAAATTAGTAACACTTGTATGATTCACAAGTTAGCTGTATTTTTACAGAAAAATTCAGTGGCAACACATTACTTTTTTACACATAGTGCAGTATTGTAAAACAGGAGATTCAGACTCACTGTGTGTTCATGCTATGACCTAGACCCAGAACTACACCTCAGACTCAGAGTCAGGAGGTCATGGCCCTGTTCCTGTCTTCGCTGCCTGATCTGGACTTGTCCCACTTGTCCTGTTGTCAGCATGGTCCCTTTGCAGGGTAAGCGTATGAGGGTCCAGGCTTTGTACTGTGTGCTTTTACAGCACCTGGCTCACCAGTGAGCCGAGGGCCTGTAGTGGTTGTGTAAGACAAAAAAACCAACATTCATACAGCGCAAGCTCTCCCATCAGTTATTCTAAGACAGGCATCCCAGTACATGGGAAAAATTAGAATTAGAAGCCACTTCTAGAGGCTTTGATTGTATGTTTAGTCAATGAGAGGGATTTCCTGCTTTTCACCACACCGTTTAAGAGATTTACTTTCTGGTTACAGTCAAATAAACTTACGTAGGATCTGACTTAATCCCATTTAGAGCAACATTTCTGGGGAAGAAGCTTGAGTGTTTGGTTAAGGATGGGACCTGGAAGTTGGACCTGGGGTCTGTTCGTGGCTCTGAGTTCCTACATGAACTTGCAGCTGGGCAGGGGCAAGACAGGACATGTTGGCTTTGGTGAAATACCTCGCACAGTTGACATCTTATTCATTCAATAGATGAATAGTGCATGTCTAGAGCACTTGATGGCTTGCACAGATATTTTCACTCTTCTCATCTCAGGTTCCTGTTAGGTGGTCGTGCTGCTTGGGGTAAAGGGGAGGAAAACTGTCAGAGAGTTGCAGTGGACTCTGCATGAGCAGCTGTGGCTATTTCTCCCCACTCAAAGTATCCTGCCCATGTCGAACATTTAGGAGGGAATAGCAAAGGGGTAAAAACTTCACTGAGTAGTTGCCAGTGCTGCAGAAGATCCATTCCTCTATAGAAGAAATAAAAGCACCAACTCTAGCTGATGCTCTCTTTAAGCGGTTTAGGCTAAAATAGAAGCAGAGCTGACTTATTCAGGTGACTGGGGGCCGGGAGACCGGGGATCATTGCTTTGCTTTATTGTGTGGCCAGCAGGACAGGGTATAAACTCTGCAGCTGTGTTAGTACTGGAGAGTTTTTGGATGCAGTGTTTCCCCCCTCTGGGCCCTTTACTTCAAAAAAGGAAGCAGACAGGTTAACACGATGCCAGGGAGAGGAAAGTAAATAACTGCCTAAAATGCCAGTTTGAGCAGCTGCATATCAGGTCAGGAGCTGTAACAGAGAGATCCACTCATCACTCTTTCCTCAAGCAAATACACCTTGGGCAGCATTGGAAGTTTTGTCAGCCTGAGTGTGCAGGATGAAAGAGAACCTGCCTGACCCACTTTGGCAGATTCTTGTTTTCTCTGTTTCTATGGAAAGGAAATTGTACTTTCTGCATTAAGCAATATTGTGTTGCTCATAATGAATAGGAGGGAAGAGGGGAGGAAAAACAATTTGAAACATGATAGAGAGGCAAAGTGAGGTTGTTTCAAACTATTTTGCTGTTAATCCATAATCAGAGTTATTTCACACATTAGAAAGACCATTGCTATGTAGAGATTACCGAAGCCTCATACCAAGGTCAGATAGAAGAAAGCCTTGATGACGTGAGTGGGGAATTCTATAGTGACCACATTTTGTAATCTGGAGACCTTGTTCTTGTCTCCAGGATGCATTCTGGAATAGCTCTTTATTAACTCCTTATGTTTATCCTGCTTCATTTATGGGATTCCTCATGTTTTACAGTGAAACTGGAGTAAAGTACTCCTATTTTGGAGGAGCAACTGAACTCGGTTAGCACTCTATTCTGTCTTCATTCACCTTATTTTCATCCAAATGAACTTTCTTTTGGAGGCAAAGTTGAAACGGTGTGCTGTGGTGTGTCCCTTCAGCTCAGTTCCAGTGAGAATAAGAGAGGTTACATTGCCAGACTGTGTGCTTTGTCCCTTCTGGGTGGGCAACAACACATGTTACTCTCTTCAGCTCCAGATTATTATTGTAAAAATGCAAATATGTTATGTGATAACAAGAATAAGTGAATTTGTCACATGGCACAGCCAACGCTTCAACTGTTGTTCTGGCTGTCTGTCTCTCTGTGGTCTGTCTGAATTGCCTGTACCACTGACCCATTTTATATTCTAACATACATTTATCTGTGTTTTTTAACCTTTTGGTTTGTAGGCCCCTAAGTATTTTTGAGGGACGTTTGTGTCTTTCTAGAGGGGAATTAAGCCTTTTGGAAAAAAGCTTGCTTTGCTTAGTTATTTTTTGCAGGTAGTCTTTGAAGTCTGAGATCAACCAACTTGTGTTGAATTTCCCTGATGTACAAATAGAGGTACTGTATGTCTCCTCCTGAAAGGCTGTTTCCAGTGACCACAAATTTGACATGTGCCCCCCTTCTTTTTCATACTTTCATGATTATCTGAGGTTGGTGAAAAAGGCTATGCCCTATAAGCTATTCCATTTCTCAGAGGTCTCCTTGCTCCTGGTATTTTCTGTTGGCAATGGGGAGATGGGTACTGTTCCTTGTGCCACCAAAACCATGCTCTGTCCCTGAAGCTGAACCTGTTGCTTTCACAAATCTTACAGTCCCGATTCCATCCAGTATTCCAATTTTGATTCCTTGCCTAATTGCTTTTCTGGAGAACAGGATCACACTGAACAAACCCAAGAGGATCCAAGAAAACACATTGTAGTTTTGGAAGTTATATTTCTTGACTCATCTAGCAGGAGCCTGTACCGTGAGAATGATTGCTGGTTTTGATGGTTCTTACAGATAAGCTGCCTGAACCTTGCATTTAGCCAGGAAGAGGTAATAGGACCCAAGAAGAAAAGGAAGGTCAGTGAACCAGAGAAGCTGCTTGTGGAAGGCAGGAAATGATGTTCATTCTGACACAATGCATTTTGGAAGGTGCGAGTTTGCGTTGTCATCTGACTAGTAAAGACCTTTACCATCTTCCAGTATTTAAATCTTCCACATACCACATGTATTTCTGCATGTTTATTTGTTGAGTGCAAACTTTGGGTTGCGAAAAGGCAGCAAGCACCATAATGGTCATGACAATGTCAACCAACAGCACTTGTTTGATGTTCTAAAGTTGAGGATTTATGATTCCATGTGAACGGTGTCTGTGTGCTTCTTTCTCTCAATCTCTCTCACCCCACTCCACCCCCACTCCCTGGCTAAATTTCCTCCTCTGTGGCTGTACTGTCCTTTGCCAATATGTCATCAATATTTAATGGCAGTATTTCAAGATGAACTCTCTGAGGTATCAATGCCAGCAAGCAACAAGTCTCATGATTCACTAGATTGTGCTTAACTTCATCCTATCTACTGTTTCCGGAGCATAGATTTTTTTTCAGAGAAGGGTTTTTATCTATATTGAATACAGAGATAAAGTAATCTATACACATTTTCTGCTGGTGCTGAATGTTTTTTTTTCTGACTCTGCAAGTGGTGTTGCTATGACTATATTATCAGCTTATTTCTAAAACAGCAACCCACCATGTGCCAAGAGGCTTAGACAGTTGTACGATATAAATTGTGTTAAAATACACCACATTTAAAACCTAACTTTAATAAAGGTACCTTGTGGTTTCAAATAGACGTAAGGAGAACAACAGCAACAAAAGAAAAAAATTTCTGTGTCCCTTGGAGCAAAGGTGCTGTGCTTTGTGTCATGTAGATTGCCTGGCAAGCACTGTCAAGACCTAATGGTTGTTACTGGAGTAGGAGGAGCAAAATGGTCTTAGACATTTTAAAAAAGGTGTTCAAGGAACAGCCTTTGCATTACTTTATGCACATTGCAAAAGAGATACTGAAATATGAAACAGTGAAGAAGGGAATGTAGTGCACTCTATTCCCAATATAATGTTGCCTGAAGTATTCAAAGCTTATGGTGATGGTGAAGTAAAAGCACTGGAGTACAGCAGAGTAATGCACCCAGTAGTGTAGCAGCATCCCTGACATTTCAGCTATGCAGCAAAGATATTTCAGGGCAGGACTTGAATAGCAGCAGTGGTTTGGGATGTAAGGTGTTTCATGGTGTGTCAGACAGCTCTGTAGAAAGCAGTGAGGATCACGTGACACGTATCTGACCCATAGTGTCTAGGGCATCTGATTGAAGGACCTCAGCCACCAGTGCCATTGCTTGACATGCCAGGTTCCCTATTGCCATTAATATGGTGATGTCTTCTGCTGTGGCAGTGCTGGAGGTTGGCTCCAGACATCAGGGATCTTCCTCACTGCTGAAACAGTGATCTTTCCTTGACTGGATAAAAGGTGGGGATGGATGCGTCTCTCTTGTGCTTTTACTCTGGTTGGCCATCTGAAAGAGTTGAAAGCCAGACTAGAACTGGCTGACTGGGTAGAGATAATGCTGCAGCTGAACACCCCTGGATGTTGAGTTGACCTCCTCCTCCAGGTAGCTGAGTAATGTATTTGCAAGCCTAATGCTAATACCACAGCTGTCCTTACTCAGCTCAAGGCAGACAGACCACTGACTGTCCCTGAGCCTGCAGCAGTGTCTGTCAGGTTTTGTGGCTTGATGCCTATTTCACAAAACTTGTAGAACATGAGAGGTCTCCATTTTATCCTCACTTTCAGTCCTGTGTTCTCATTTTTGCACCTGTGGCCTAATAAGCCAGTTTGTTCACATGCCAGAGCAAACCAGAAATCTCCCTTCTGCCTAGATTTTGTAATGATATTTGCTCTCACGCCTGCACATCCATGGGAGGCCACAGGACAGCTACAGCCCAGGAACTGCCTTGACCCGAAAGCTCTTCCCTGGCACTGCTAGACTGTGTGGCTTCCATATTGCTTCAGCCCACTGACTCCTGCCTGCACCCGAAGCCTTGTTGTGCTGTGCATATAGGAGAAAGTCAAATGTGTCTGTGATTATGGCGACTCAAACAAGTTAGTCTTTCTCCTATACACATGATACCATAGGGCTTGGGGGCATGCCCGCTTGCTTGGTGCACACTGGAAGATGCAAAGTGTCTTGTCCCACAATGAAAGTGAAGTAAGCTATCTTGCGTTACCACATAGTAAGAGTGTGCACACAGACGCCACGAAGTAAATCCACAGCTTAGTTGACTGCACGATGTCTTGGTCTTGTAGCCATGGCCAGAGACTCACTGTCTCAGTTCACATTGGCTTCTAATCAGCTATTTTACGGTAATGACTTTTAGTCATTTTCATTTCAGGCTTGGTTAGAAATAAAGTACCTTGTGATGAACTGCCACAGTAAGCGTCTGATTTTTCTTTCCCACAAACTTGTGGTTACCATCAGATTCTAAGAAAAGTCTTTCCACTGCAGATTGGAATCATATAAGCCACTTACACATATCTTTTTATTTATTAGCAATTCTGCTTGGCTAGCTAAAGGTAAAAAACCCTTTTTCTTGTGTTTCAGTCGCATTTCTAGTTAATACTCATTAACTGACTTAATGTATGTTACACATCATCAACCTGATTCACTACTGACATAAAACAGAAGCAATTCGTTAGTAACGGTCCCTTGCCAATTAGTGAACTAAATTACGTTTGAACAATTTTCTTCAAAGATTCTCCTCCTTTCCCCATGCATCATTTGGCAAGTCCCCTGAATGCTTACAGTAATTATGTGCGTGCAGTGAAAGGAGACTGTTACCTCTTAAACCAAAATAAATGAATATGTGATCCTTGTGCTAATGTAACAGTGAGTAATACAAAGAATCACAGACATCCTCCCTTTGATCTCCCAAAGATATGAACAGCAATTAAGATTACAAGCCGTTTCAAAAACCAGAATATTGGGAACATTCTGTAAGGGGAAAGTGAATGCTTCACAGGGTTTTTCAGAAAATCAGTGAAGAAGGGGAACCCTTTCTCATTTATCGTGACCACAGGCTTTTTAATAGATGTATTGTGGATATCTTTAACCTGCCGAGCCGCAAACAGGTTGGCAGTGCTTCTAAAAATCGTTCCTTGCTTCTGGGATAGTGTTTAACAAGAAGAGTAGTATCTGTTTCAAACTGAAAGTCAAACTGAAGTCAAACGGAAAATGCTTTGTCTCAACCACATCCTTAAATACACTGTCCTCAACAAGAAAATAACCCCAGCCCCTGGTACTGCACAGTAATCTTATGGACAGGTGTCAACATTGGTTTTTCACCTGAAAACGGAGGATTCTTTTGGGATTTCCACTGCCGTGTGCGATCTAGGAAATCATCTGATCTGATTGCTGCTGCTTTCAGTTTTGGAAGGAGGGCAGAGAGAAGAAATGAAACACAACACAGGAGTAGGAGAAATGAAGATTCTTTCACGCTTAAAACAGGAGAGTTAAGAGTTTTGCTGTTGATTTCAGTGGAGCATGGAGGGACCTCTATCCATGGTGGTAATACAAAAATCATATTGTAACACTGTCCAAATGAGCTAAGTGATAATTTTTTTCCTCCAGTGGATTTCTGAAGTGATACCAGTGAAATACCTTGGATATACCTTGCTATAAATGTGATAGAAATCAGCTAGTATTTTCACAACTATAAATCTAATCATAAATCTTTACCTGAAGAACTGTTCCGTGAGATTACCATCTCGGGATTTTGGCTGGAACTTTAATTTTTGTAGGTTCTACATTCTTCCTCTTGAGTCAGCAGGTAAAGTATGTGGTTGTGGCCTGCTGTAGTGGAGTGCCTGCATTTGTCATGCTACAGGGTTGCTGTTCTTGGGGGCCAAGATCCTCGTGCCAAAAGCATAATGTCACCCTACTGGAATCCCACCCACGTGTGTCGCTGGGCAAAGTCTTTTTTGTTAATGGATGAGTAAAATTTCATCAGGCTTTTGTTGTCATCACGAGGTAAGTTAGAGGGATTTGCATCTGAGCTGGCACATTTTCCATAAGCAGTTTCCAAGGCTAATTTAAGTCAGGTTGGTACGCATGTCTTTCCTTGAAGCAGAGCCTGAGATTCTGAAGCCTCACAGGAGTTTTCCATAGGCAAACTCCTGAAATCTGTGTGCCAGACATGCCTGTATGGCATTTCCCGAAGCATCAATGACCCACTGTTCTAATGCAGGATCCATTGTCCATCTTGTGACGTCTTCTAAATACTTTGCAGTGGAGTTTGTCGTTTATATGCTACAAAAATAGGAATTAAGATACCGTAAAATAGCCGTGTATTCAACACAGTGATCATATTGTCCAGTTGTAACAGAAATAATACAACTGTCCCCATTTACTTTGCATTGTTTGTTTTGGAAGGGCTAACGATTCCCTGTGCAAGCATCTTGATGTTTTGTTTGATTAGCTGATGGTTTAGCTTTGCATTTAACACCTTTTTAAGGAGGGGATCTTTGTTGTGGAGAAGACATACCCTTAAGCATAGTTCAGGAAGTTTCAAGGCCTGTTGCTGCTATTTACAAGAAAGCACCCAAGACCTGCCCCGGAGAACTTTGAGAAAGCACTTACCAGTGAGAGAAGGGGGATGTGGTAGGCAAATATAAGGTACCATTTCTTTTACAAGCATGTCATGATATATTCTGTTCATATTACTTGTATTTTTTTACAGGACGTGCAGTGAGGGGATGTTTATTCTGATGAAAGTCTAGGCTTGATAACAGGAAACCAAGTCCTTTGTGCAGTAAATTGACCTTGAATCACACACAGACCTTTTTTCAGTAACAGAGGGTAAGACTGTCTAAAACACAGGAAAATGGTGTCTCTAGAAAACAAAGTGGCATTTTGAGTTGGCTAGAATCTACCCAGGCCTTTGCCAGCCTCAGAACCGTGAATGTCAGCCCGAGCAGGTGGTAGAGATGCAGCCGCGGGTCAGAGACTTGTCAGGAGAGCCAGGGGGACAGTTGCTTTTTGTCCCTGAATACTTTTTCTTAAAAGTTCAGTCTAACCAGCAAATTGAAACAGCATGTCCCTGCGGGGGAGGCACAGCACTGGGATGTGGAGACCTCTCTGCGTGCCCTAGTGGTTTGTTGAAGGACACCCTCCCTTCCACTCTTCCCCCACTGTAGAGAGCGCTGGCCTTTGGGGGCAGGAACCATATCTCATGAGCCCTAGCAGGAGATGGCTTTGGTCTTGTCAGATGTTTCTGGATGCTTTCACAGCATTAATAAAACAGCATAATGGGATGCAGTTTTATTAATGACCAGTATTTCCAGAGTGAAGGAGCTCGACTTACACACAAAAAAAGGTTATTTTTTTTCTCTCTGCTGTTCCACCTTGCCCTCTGAGACACATCACACATGTCCAGCTGTCCTCTGCTACAGCTCTCCAGTCCCATCTTTCTCTCCATTTGTTGAAGACTGGATCTTGTTCACTGGAGGCAATTAGTTGCCATTCATCATTCCTACTAGGCAGTAAGATCAGGCGTGACGAGGGCTTTGGTGATTCCTAGCTATGTCTCCTAAGCAGAGAGCTGGGAAGGGACGGCACAGGTAGCTCACAACTGCTGCATCCCCTGTCTATTCTCCTAAAAGCTTAGGTCAGCTACCTATTTGTTGGGTTACTTTTCAGCCAGAACCTTTGCCTGTGGCCAACGAGCTAATGATGGGTGCAAGGGGAAGGGTGACAACAAGCTCAGGGGCTGTGGGGCAGAGGATAAGGACCTCTGGTTTTGGCACCGACCTCCATGTAGACCAACTTGAAGAGGAGCAGGAGACTGTAACACAGCACAAGACAAAACTCCCCCCAAACAATCTTGGTGTTATTCCATGGTAAACAGGTTCTGAATCGGTGCAGACTTCAGACGTGTGGAAGATACTGGTAAGCACAACATCTAGACAAAGCGTAGTTGCCTGTACACAACCAAATATTTCCTTTGGCTTGTGATTGGTTTGCTTTTACCTGGTTTCCCTGCCGATGCAGTGGAATTACACTGAAGTAAAGAAGAATTGGGCCAGTCACCTGACAGCATTTACTTTCTATTTTCAAAGTACTGCAAAGAGAGCTTAATCTGAGGGTTTGGGGCAAGAGTATCCAAAAAAAAAACCCAAATACTCTCAGCATCTCTACACATTTTGGATAAGGTTAGATGGGCTCATCCAAAGATGCTTGCTGCTTGCGTAAAGTTTGGGGAAGCTTTGTGTGCTTAAAAGCTTCAGGTGACTTGTAAATCGGACCCACAATCAACACAGAGTGTTCTGCGAAGGTGGTCCAAACGGAAGCAAGGATTTGACACAGATGTGTCAATTTTTTACTTTAAAAGAGATGTCAGTTTGCAAGTAAATTTGCCGTGTTTGTGGTGTTTCGGAGAGCCATTACCTACTTATTTTCAGAAATTATTTAGGCGATTGGCTGGCCGGCTTTCCTTTTCCCAGGCTGTTTGAGAGCGTGTAAGAGCTGAGCTACTTGGCTACAAGAGATTTTCTTTTCTGAAATTGGCAGCTGCTCATTCCGGAAGAGAATCAGCATATTTGGCCACTGATTGCAAAGGAAAAGGGAAAACCATTATTTTTCCATTTCACTCATTTAACTATCCAGTGGGAGACATTGACTGTATTTGGGTGACCCTTATTACTAAGGTATTGCTAAGGCTTCCCTCCTCTGCCCTTCACTTAAAAGTAGAAAATAAAAATATTCAGTTCTCAAAAATGCATATATTCTCCTTGGCTGGATTAGGAGTTAGCCGGTGCCAAGTATCTAATTGTATCAGGCCTTACACAGCAGTATATTCAACGTCACGGCCTCATGAGTCAGGATTTTCTGTCTGAAAAGGATCACGTCAAGAAGCCCGGGACAAAAATTCCCTATAGCCCAGCAACAGAGCTTGCTGTGTAAGAAGCTCTGTTAGGAAAGAGAGTTAGATGTGAAAGTCAGATATTTCTGCCTGGGCATCCTTCCACATTGGACAAAGGAAGTACTCAGTAATGGTCAATGAGGCTTCTCATGACTCAAGTGCTTTGATAATTGCTTCTGGAGCACAGTGTGTGAAACTCCACAAACCTGCAAGGCAGACGGCCATGGCGGTGGAAACGCGAAGGGTGGGTTTGCTGATGTCAGGATGCCTTTGAAGTCACTCCACCAGCGCCTTGACGCTTGCATTTCTTGAGCCGAGGAAACCGTGTTGGACCGAAGTGTTGTGCCTGTTGTTCAGACTTGCTGTGATCTCACGGTAGCATGCCGAGAGCTCCTTGTCATTACGTCATGAGGGCTTTGCTTGTGTCGTACTCAGCCCCGCATGCATCACCATGGCAGGAAGTGCTGCTCGTGGGCAGACTTGGATTTTTCAGTGTCTTGCAATTGGTATTTCCCTCGGTTTCTGACAGTAATTCCATTAATCCATCAGTACTTATTTCATCCACAGATCACAAGGTTCTTTGCAAAGGATGTTGAACATCTTTATTCCTGCTATAGAGGGAGAAGCTTAAATTCAAACTGAATGTGACTCTTCTGAGGTCACACAACTCTGCCAGGAGCGATGTGGCAGAGATCTCAGTTCTTTAAGGTGCTGTCATCAGATGCTTATCTGGAGTTTCTGATATTGCGTAGACTCCTGTTAAGAATTTCCTTTGTTAATCTGGAATATTATGAGACAGCCTTGTGAAGCAGGGCTTTGAGAAATGAACTTTTTGCTAAATTCAGCTCTTTGTTGGGTGCCATCTCACTTTTGCCTGTGGTCTGTACCTTAGTTGTGTGTTCTGGTGACATTTTGTATTTGAGGGAGGCATCTAAGAGAGGGCCCTGTAAAGGGATGTTTCACTGAAGCTGAAACCCTTTCAGATGGTGTGTTCACCCTAATTCGAGGTGTTTGAGGGATCTAACTGAAGGCCAACAGCCGTAAACTCCATATTTGGTCAATGAAGAGAGATCAGCTCTTCCCCAGGATGATTCAGAGCAGAGGTGGACTCTTCTTCTGAATCACCCCAAAAGAAGTCTTTCATGTGTCTTTCTCCGTTACCTGTAGAGGGACCTTTCCCCACTAATGTTGGTCTTTGAATGAACTGGTGTGAATACCCATCCACATCATGCCAGTCTTGACTAGCAAAGCCAGTGGACTTACTCTTGTGCCCTTGTATGGGATGGTGAGAAGTTATGCAAGGGCAGATTATTTGGCATCTATGCTTTGCAGGCTTTGCACCTTCCTCTGGAACATCTGGTGTGAGTTACTGCCAGAGGCAGAGACTGGATGGGCTTTAGGTCTGACCCAGCCATTCCTGCCTTCCTTTGATCTAAAATAAGGTTTAGCCATCACTTACTGGTGCAGCAAGGACGAGAATTTTGCTGACTTCAGTATTTCTTCAGCCTTTTGAGGAACAAAGAGTCACTTTCTTTGGGTTTGGTGATCCTGGAGATTAGAGTTGATCTCCATAAATCCTGCAGTGTGTACAGCATTCCCAGGAGGTATGTATGGATGACCCGGCACTGGCCAGTCCTGTGTGAGCACAGCCTGCCTCGGGCAGGCTCATCAGGGTTGATGCAAGGCTGGGGAGAGGTGGCAAGAAGAGAGTTTGGCAGAGCAAAGGTGGAGTGAAAACATATGGGAATGATTTAGCTTTGGGTCGTCTTCAGTGTTTTTGGTGACAATTTTGTGCTGAAAAACCCGACTTGTGGAGAATTTGTGGAAGGCCACTCCCATGAGGCACTTCAGGAGCCACGCTGCACTTGGGGGACTGATTTTTGAGCCTTCTCTACTGGTATTTTCTGAAGAAGATGACAGGCGAAGGAGGGTGATAATGTTCCCCTGGGTCCAGCCTTCTGCTTCCAGGACATGGTGAGGGCTGCGCTGACCTACTTAAGCTGAGGAAGGACAGGAAAACATTCTTCATTCTTGGGGGCCCACCTGCCCTTTTGCTGCTGTTCCCGCAGCCAAGGAACATACCTTTGCTAAGGAAATGCATGAACAGGCAGCTCTTTGCAAGGAACTAAACCCATCTGCGTGGGCCAGGAGGAAGAGGGAGGCCAGCCACAACAGCTGCCCCTCTGGTAGGCAGGAGGTTACAAAGAAGCCTTGATGCCTTCTGAGTAAGAGCGAATTCTTAAGCAAAGTGAGGGTGCAGATTCCCCTTTGCTGGGAGCAAGGCAAGTCTGTTCTTAGTGGGAAGTTCCTTCTTGGAGACTCACCTGGGGAAGAAGAAGGGGAATACAGAAATCGCTGGGCTGTGTGGGACCGTGGGGCCACAGCCTGCTCCACTGGTGGGGCAGAGCAGGTCCAGCCCTGTGGCAGGCAGCAGTGGAGCGGCTTCCCTGGTATGTTGGGAGCAAGGTGGCTCTGCACACGTGGGCTTTCAGGCTAGACATTTTACGCAGGGAAATAAATGCACAAACAGTTTTGCAAAGAGGGAGGAGGACCTTGGATTTCTCCTTGCCCAGGTGCCCAAGCTGCTCTGCTTCCCGGTGCTCTCCCATCTAGAATCAAAAAGGACAAGCTGCCTTGCTCTTCCCATCCTCCTCTCGGTGCAGCACGCTGCTGGGAGGGAGCCATCCTCATGGAGCCAGACACTTGGCTGTGTCCCTGTGTCGAGGGTGGGCAGCACCAAACAGCCTCCTCCACTCTTTTCATAGAATCGTAGAATCATAGAATGGTTTGGGCTGGAAGGGACCTTAGAGACCACTTTGTTCCAGCCCCCTAGCCATGGGCAGGGACACGTCCCATTAGACCTGGTTGCTCAAAGCCCCGTCCAACCTGGCCTTGAACACCTCCAGGGATGGGGCAGCCACAGCTTCTCTGGGCAACCTGGGCCAGTGTCTCACCACCCTCACAGTGAAGAATTTCTTCCTAATATCTCATCTAAATCTCCCCTCTTCCAGTTTAAACACGTTCCCCCTCATCCTATGGCTCCACTCCCTGATCCAGAGTCCCTCCCCAGCTTTCCTGGAGCCCCTTTAGGCACTGGAAGGGGCTCTAAGATCTCCCCGGAGCCTTCTCTTCTCCAGGCTGAACAACCCCAACTCTCTCAGCCTGTCCTCACAGCAGAGGGGCTCCAGCCTGAAAGCAAGCACAGTTTAGGGCTGAGAGACTCCTGAGCTCAGGGAACAGCAGGGTTTCACACAGTGCCTCCCTCCTGCCCTGCTCTTCAGGGTTGCCACCTGCTTGATGTTGTCATGCTTCATGCTTAGACCAAAATCCTGGGCTGTAGACCAGGCTCAGGGCCTGAAAGCTAACTGTGCCAGCACCAGCTTGTGAGCAGCTCTGGACGTCTCCCAGCCCATTGCATTGAGGGCTGCAGGCTGACCCCACAGGACTGCACTTGCATCTGGTATCCACACGTCCTGGCATGGATGGTAGGTGGCCACTGGCTGGTGTTTTGGGCTGGGATGGAGCATCCACCGCCTGCCCGCATGTGGCGTCCTGTCCCTCCCCACCAGCTGCCCGCGGTGCCCTGAGGAAGCAGCTTCGCAATTTGGGGCAGAGGAAGTGGCTGCAGGCATGTCGAACCGCTCCTGGCAGTGGTACAGGCCACTGCGAACCCTGGGTGGCCGCATTTCCTTCCCCTCCAGCTCCTGGGAAGGGAAGCTGCAGCGCCTTTGCCCTCTGATGCTGCCCCAGCAACGTGCCCATCAGCAAAAAGGCTTCGGGTGCCGTGGGGGCACCCCTGCTGCCTCGCTGCCTTTTGGACCAGCCCTGAAGGAACTTTGCAGAAATTGCCCCAGAAGGGGTGAACAGCAGAGTCAGGAGAGCAAGGGGATTTTGGAGATAAAAGTGGGATGAATCCAGCGAGCCGACTGGGTGCACGTGAGGCTGGGGAGGGCTGAGTGGGGGGAGTTATTGCTTCAGGTTATTTTTTGGAGGAGTTTGGATATTTCTAGGGAACTGCCCTGCCTGTGTTTTCTGCCCAGCTGGCTCCCTCCTCCCCTGTGGTTATGAAGAGATGTTTTTCAGCCAAAAATGACTTGGTTCCCCAGCCTCTCTCCGCGAGCCTTGTGACACTGCCTTTAGCAGAGGCAAAGTGGTGCTCAGTGCTTTCCCACAATAGCCTGGACACCACTGTAAGGAAGCCAAAAAACCTTCCGGCTCCAGAAGGGATTTAGACCAGCAAACTCATTCTGCTGCCTGAATTCAACCCCTTGCCCTGGACATCTCTGAGTAGCTCCCGCCTCCATCCGCTCTCAACCAAACCAGTTGCACACCCCAGCTGGGAGGTTGAGACTGGGAGGAGGTCTGTGGAATTGGGGACCGATGGTCTGTGGAATTGAGGACCGATGGTTGGAGATGCCGTGGTGAGCAGCTCCTCTGTGGGAGTGAGCTGCCTGCTCTGCATCCCCATCCTGCCTCTTCCTGGGGCTCTTCAACAGGCAGCAATCCCAGCGCATCCCCAACATGGACATAGGAAAAACTCCCCTGAATGTCTCTTGCTGTGGTCGGAGCCCAGAGTTTCTTATCCCACCTTCCACTGACGGATAACAGGGGCCCTGCTCCGCCACAGCCCCCTGCGACTCCCACCCCACCTTTTCCAAGCTAAATGAGTGCCAGGCTTTTCCATCCTTCCTGGCAGGCTGTTTGCCGTGCCAGCTTGGTCAGGGCTTTCTTGAGGTCTTCAAATCATGCCATGAGCTGGCAGCTGGGAGGAAGAGGGGTTCCCATGCCCTGCCGGCTACTGCCGCTGTTGCTGCTCCGAAACCTGCCTGCACCAGCCCTGCTTCCCACCACTCTCCCATTCTCCAGCACCATTTCTGTGGTCCCCATCCAGCTCAGACCCTAAACCTGTACCAACACCTTGCCGTCCCCCCAGCTTTGCTGGTAACCAAGCCTGCATCCAGCAGTTACCTACAGCTGGATGCTGCCGGCTGCGTGGCCGCTGGGACAAGGGTGGCAGCTCTCCTCCCGGCTCGCTCCGGGCGGTTGCTGTGCAGTGCTCGCGTGCAGGCTGCTGGAGGAAATCAGAGGAGCTGGTTAGAGAAAATCTGGGCAAAGGCAAGGGGAAAAAAAAAATCCTGGGACCTGGCAAGTTCCTACACAAGTTTCCATGAGAAATCCAACGCGGCCATCGCTGGCCCACGTCTGTGCTGGAGCCCTCCCAGGCCTCTCCCGGGGTCAGCGGCGCTGCCAATGCCCACCCAACTTTCGCCGAATCCCAGCCAAGCCTGGTCCCCTGCCCACGGCTCCGGCAGCTCCACAAGCCCCTTCTCCCACTGCCGCTGGGAGGGGACAGTTCCCAGACGCCTGGGGAACCAACAACCCGTTGCTCCCGTGACATATTTATTGCTATCAGTATAGTCTTTAATTTCCTTTGTTTCAGAATATCTGACGGCGCAATTAAGAAGGCCTGAAGGGAAACGTGTGTGCTTGGTCATCAGCCCTGCGGTTACTGTCTGTCTGGAAGCGGCGCTGGAGCCGAGCTCGGGGAACAGCTGCCAGGCTTCCAGGCTTGCTTTCATTTTCTAAGAGGTTAGCTGAAAGCCCGATGCGAAAAGACACCCATACACGCCCAGAAACCCCGCCACACACACAGAGCCACACGCACACATACGGAAACACACACATAAACACAGATGCGGGCCGACACGCAGAGACATAAACAGACCCGTGTGCGAACACGGCCCCGGGGACGCGGGATGGGACCTGCACTATCTATTTTAACGGGTCGTGGTGTGGCGGGATGGCGATGCCACCGGCTCTGGGTGGGGAGCGAGGAGCCTGTTGCACTTGGCACCTCCAAGCCATGAAGTGCATCTTGTTCTGCCCTGGCTCTGGGGCGATGGGGCAGGTCCCTCCTGCTGCTCGTCTGAGACCTTCTGGGGGAAGAGCCCGGTCATGGTAGCTGCAAAGAGGCACAGCTGGGGCTTGTTTCCTCCCAGGCTTGGCCGCAAGCTGAGCATGCGAGGATGCGCACAAGGATGTGCCCGGGGTCAGGGCTGCACAGCTCTCCCCACCAGCATCAGGAGCCAGGCTGGTCCCCTCTGCCCAGGAGCACTGGAAGGGGTGAAGAAAGCTTTAATATTAAATTGCAGCAGGATTAGAAAAAGATAGGGACTTTCACTTTGTCCCTGGGGGATGGTAAAATCTGGTCCTTGGAGGGCTGCGGCTCCTGGTGCCCTGGGGACTGGTGGTGCTGAACTGATGGGGACCAGTGGCCCTGGGGTGATGGGGACCGGTGGTGCCAGGCTGATGGGGACCTGTGGTGCCTGGGTGTTGAGCACCAGGGAGAGCCACTGCTGCCCCACAGGAGGCTGATGTACAGCAGCACCAAGGTGGGGTGACGGCAGCTTCCTCGTGGAAAGCCCCATCCTGGAGTCTGGTGGGCGTCTCGCCATGGATGGCAGGAGGAGACAGACTTCCCCCACCCAGCGCTGCCATCCCTGCCCCACAGCTATGTGCAGAGCCTGTGTGGGAATTGCCAGGCTGGGAAAAAAGTAAGCAGAAATCTTTCTAGGAGCAGACGAATGAGTCAGGCACATCGTTCCCGGCAGGTTCGTGCCTCGCGGCGCCCCGGCTGTGGAGGAGGAAAGTCTCTGGTGGCTGGTAAAGGCTGGGTTCACGCTGCAGCTTCCGTGCTGCCATGGGGGCTCATTTGGGGCTTGCTATCTCTGAAGCCTCGGGCCCTTACTCAAATTTGGTTGGCAGCCGCAGGCGCGCACACGCTCGCCTGGCAGGATTGCACGCACACCTTGTTTTCTTAGGAAACAAGACTCAAAGAATGAGTCACTGAGGAGAGGAGAGTGTGACCTGTGCTGGGTGGCACTGTCAATGCACTTCATTTTGTTGCAATAAATAAACATGTCAACTGTTCTGGCCCTAAAAAGTATCCCAGATGCAGCAAAAGCCAGGGGACATGCTTGGCATCCTTGTGGCGAGCTTACCACCCAGGCGAGGGAGGTGCAGCCGAGCTCAACGGGGACCGCAGGGTGCCCGGTGATGCTGAACCGCTGCCCTGCTGCTGCTGCAGGCCGGGGGTCCCCAGCAGTGGGGTCCTGCTGCAGTTGGGTGTCATGTAGTGGAGGAGGTGAGCAGGGTGCTATAGGTGTTGTAGGGTCAGGCATCCCCCAGTTTTAGCTGGGAGTGTCTCCCTCTCTCCTGGCAGTGCTGTTGGGCTGGGGGTGCTGCCGCTCCCTGGGGTTGGAGAGCTTGAGGAGAGCAAAGAGCAGGTGGACACTTCGGATATGGGCAGATTTGGTCTTAGTCATGGCAGTTCTCTTCTGCCATTTCCCTTTAATGTTGAAAGAAATCTCTGCTTTCCATTCTCTCTTTTCCGGACATCTCTACTATTTTTGATAATTTTCTGAGTTTTTCTCTGTCTCAGTGGGAAAAATGATGGCAGGGGCTCATCTTCTCCTGCCTCCTATGAAGACAGGCTGAGAGAGTTGGGGTTGTTCAGCCTGGAGAAGAGAAGGCTCCGGGGAGACCTTAGAGCCCCTTCCAGTGCCTAAAGGGGCTCCAGGAAAGCTGGGGAGGGACTCTGGATCAGGGAGTGGAGCCATAGGATGAGGGGGAACGTGTTTAAACTGGAAGAGGGGAGATTTAGATGAGATATTAGGAAGAAATTCTTCACTGTGAGGGTGGTGAGACACTGGCCCAGGTTGCCCAGAGAAGCTGTGGCTGCCCCATCCCTGGAGGTGTTCAAGGCCAGGTTGGACGGGGCTTTGAGCAACCAGGTCTAATGGGAGGTGTCCCTGCCCATGGCAGGGGGCTGGAACAAAGTGGTCTCTAAGGTCCCTTCCAGCCCAAACCATTCTATGTTTCTGCTTCCCACAGAGCCATACTGATGTGCAGCCAAAGATGGTACAACCTGCTTTGTTCTCCAGGGCGGAGGACCAAAAGCTGTGGCAGCAAGAGGGGTGCAGGGGCATGTTCCTGCTTGGCCATGCCATGCTGCCCTGGCTCTGTGGTCCCTGGGGAGCTGTCACTGCTTGTGCTTGGTCCTGGGACTGGTCCTTCGCCACCATACCCACCCATCTCACAGCGATGCCCGCTCCTCTGGAAGCCTGCTTGGGGCTTGGTTCCTAACTCTTCACCCTTGCCAGCTCTCTGTGTCTTCCCCAAGTGCCCTCCCTTTCCTTGGGTGAGCCCTGATTTTTCCCCTCCCTGGCCAGGAGTTATGTAGGTTCAGGCCGTGTGAAATGCCTTTGTGAAGCAGATGCACCTCAAATAGCTTCAGCCTAGCAGGTCCTGCCACATTTTGGGCTCATGGTCTGCAAGGCAGACTCAACTTCACATGAGACCCCCAGCAGAGTGGGGATGGAAGAGCCAGGGCGTTCGCAACTTTTCCAAACCTGCCGGCTGGGTGCTCTGCATGCTACGCATCTTATCAGACGGTCAGGGTCAGGGTGCTGAGTGCTTTATCGAGGATCCTTCATCGGTGACAAGAGCACCCGGGGGCTGCGGAAGTTTCCCCGTCTTCTGTTTGAGGGCGATAGCTGTGCTGAGATAACCCCCACCATCAGATACCTGGGTCCTGCCCTTGTGCATCACTCCTGGCGAAAGACAAGGCGGCACGTCCCGTCCTTGATGGAGGGTGATGGAGAAGGGTCCCCTCAGCCCTGTGCAAGGCGCAGGGGGGTTCCCCAGCCAGCCCCAAATTGGGGTGCGGCAAGGAGAGGCCTCTCCAGCAGCTCTGCCAGGGCTGGATTTGACCAAGCTTGCTCACTGTGAGACTAAACACTTGCTTAGCAAAGCTGCCGACAAAGGGTCTCAGGGGACAGCTGGAGATGTCATCCAGCTCCCGAGCCAGTCCTGAGCTCCAGCAGTGTCACACAGTGAGTGGCTCCGCTAGGGGGGTCCGGATCTGGCCCCCACCCTCCCCCTGGTTCTTGCCGGCCCATGCCAAGTCCCCCACTGGGCACGGAGGCGACTCTCGGAGCCAGGTCCTGCGACAGAGGTTGCGTTCATCTCGCCTCCAGCCCATTGTCTTGTTTATTTGTTACGGTTGGTCTCCAATTAGGAGTTTGAGCTGTTTGGGGCAATGGCTGTTTCTTCCCATGCGAACGTGCGGTTCCCGCGCCGCCGAGCTGTGATGTGGTTGGGGACCCGCAGGAGCATCTGCTATTGCAGCAACAGTGCCTGGGGACAAATGCGTTTCAGATGGGCTCGTCTCTTCTTTCCATGCTCAAGGCCGGCAGCCAGCCCAAGACGGTGAGGAAGAGCCGCCAGCCGGCCCTTTGGACGCGATG
Organism: Burhinus oedicnemus; assembly: GCA_008921705.1. NCBI lineage: Eukaryota > Metazoa > Chordata > Aves > Charadriiformes > Burhinidae > Burhinus > Burhinus oedicnemus. The sequence goes on along the minus strand of VFFE01007166.1, from coordinate 222,102 downwards.
TTCCCCTCCTTGGGGACCTGCTGGGACTTGGCTTGGGGTCGCGAGTCTGCTGGGGAGATCATTACTGGCCAAATGTGTCTCCTGAATATCAAGCCTTGGGAGGACCTCCTGGATGGGGAGGGGGCTCTGCCACAGGTCTGACCCCAGCATGGGCAGAAACAGGGGCAGGTGGGATGCTCCAACCAGGATCTTTGAGGGAACAGCCCAACCCACTATCCTCGTCTTTGCCCGTGGGATCAGCCCTGGTTGGGATGCTCATGCGGGCTCGTGCCCCGGGGATGCAGTGCAGGGCACCCGCCGCCCACCCCGCGGGGGATGCAGAGCTGACGGTGCCCCAGCAACACACCTGCAGCCCATGGATGGCAAGTCCAGTCTGGCCGGTGGCCCTAGGGCAGCAGCATGGACCCGTCCGGCCGGGTTTTGCACAGCGTCAGTTAGCACATGATCCACGCCGCAGGGCCAAGGTCTGAGGTCAGTTAGTCACACCCAGGCAGCGGCACTGACTTCACCACGGGCAGGAGCAGCTCCTCACGTACCGTGCTCCCCGAAGGCAGCGCTGACCCACCGCTCAGGGCCATGCGCCGATGGTCAGACCGCTCTGTTATCGGGGCGCAGGCATCGCTCCCATTGCAGTGAATGGCTCCCCGGAGCCCCCCCTGGCTCTTGCCATGGCCAAAATAGTTTCTCTGGTCCTGAGACTGGAGGGGAACTGCTAACGGGGTCCTGCCGATCCCTCTGGGGAAGCTGCAGTGCTGGTTCACCCTCGGTGCTCGCGGTCCGGCTCATGGGGCTGGCCCACTTCCCCTGAGCACCGGCTGGGTGGGATCGGCCACTGGCTGAGGTCACTGAAAGCCCTTTCCATCTCCCCTGAGTTTGGGACGTCCACTGAGCACGGCGGGACGCGTCCTGGCTCACAGGAGCTGGGATGATGGCACGAGCTGGGGCCGCCTCCAGCCCCAACCCCCAAACCCCAGGGGAGGGTGAGGGCTGGAGAGGGGGGTTTGGAATTTTAGAGTCTTGTCCATGCTTCAGCGGGAGCCACATATCCGGGGAAGGAAGAGTTAATCCCCCGCCCACTGCTAATGAGCCTTAACTGGGAATGACCCGACACCGGGGAGAAGTGAACCCATTGTCCTCCCTGTGTTTGACTGTCTTCCAGGGAGACTCATGAAATGCAGAGCCCAGGCGTGAGTTCCCAATTTATGTCAGGAGGCTCTGATTTATTCTATTTATTTATTTTTGCCATCTGGTTGAGGAGGGACATTGAACGCAAGCGTGAGAAATCCAGATGTGCACAGCTCCTCGCTGCTGTGGAGGACCTTGTCCCCAGCCCGGCTCCCGGCCCCACTGAGCTCGACCCGACCCCCCAGGCCACTGCCACCCCTCTAGCCCCTGGGGACAGGTCAGTGGCACCCCTAGGCACCTGCCACGACCCTGGCAGAGATGAGGTGTGGATATTTACACGCAGATGGGCTCAGCCTGGATGTCCAGCCCTGGACTTCCAGCATGTGAGATGTTGGCCATATGCTGGCCCGGTAGCAATAGCTATGGGGACACTTGGGTGTCCCCAGCTGTGGGGATGCAGTGACCCTGGCAGCCATCATGGTGCTGGCGTGCACTGCAGGACCTGGCCCTGCTGCATGATGCCCATTCCAAATGGATTGTCCCTCCAAGGCTGCCACCATGCATACCACCATACCCCTCATCCCTGCATTTTGGGGGCTGGAAATGGGCCCCACCAGTGGGCTGCGATCCCAGGCACCCTGCAGGGCAGTGGCACAGGGGACAGCCAGGGTCCTTTCCCTAGAGGCAGGGTGAGATGATGGAATGATGGAAGAAAGGCACACCATGCCCAGGGGATCAACTGCGGCATCGAGGGATGTCCCCAGGTGCCTCCACCATGGGGTGGGGAAGCCAGTGCCATTTTGGGGCTCATTGCTCGCCATGAAGGGACAGCGGGCTGGAGCTGGGCACCGCTCCCCCTGCTGTCACCGCTGGCGCAGCACAAGGCTGCTGGCAGCATGAGGCTGCCGGCAGCAGTGCCATTTTGGGGGAAAAATGATGCCGTGAAAACTTCCATAGGAGCCAGCGGACACAACCAGGCAGCACGACCCAATGAGGCAAAGAAAGAGGGGTTTGAGGGGGGACACTTGAATTTTTGTGATGATTTTTTGGTTGGGGCTCCTCCGAGACACGAGAGATGATCACACAGGATCTTAGCTCATCCGCTTGCTGTCTCATGCCTGGGAGGTTTGGCCGGAGGCCCGAGGGCTCTGGAGGAGGAGGAAAATTTCATCATCCTGCTCCAACGTCTCCTGTATAATCAGCCTCTTGTTAACCGATACAGCCCCATGCGAGACGCTCGCGGAGGACCGGGGTACTGGTGGAGCCTTAGGTGGTCTTGGCCCTGGCAAAGCTTTGCTGAGCCTCTCCCAGGGCTGCCTGGGAAGTGGCTGCGATTTTATCTGTCGTCCCCCCCCCCCCCCCCCCCCCCCCCCC
>VFFE01007166.1:205517-216566 GCA_008921705.1 Burhinus oedicnemus | reverse complement strand
GAACTGCCCCCCGCCCCATCCTCATCGCAGACCTGTCCTCTCCCCATCCCAGAACTGCCCCATCTCATAGTTGCCCCCCACACACCCACCCCATCCCCATCCCATCCCAGAGTCCCCTCTGGGTCCTTGTCCCATGCTCTCCCCAGGCAGAGGGGGTGACACCCAGAGTTCAGCCATCACCACAGCCCCCGGGGGTCCCCACAGGTTTGGGGCCGGGGCTGGCCAGTGGGCCTGTGCCGGGGGGCTGAGGAAGCCGGGGGTAAGGCCGGTACCCCCATGCCCTCACCCTGGGGAAGCCTGGGGCTGAATGATGGTGGTGACTGAATTCCCCTTTGGCTCATTATATTTCCCTGCCTGGGGCTGCTTCCCCCTGGCCGCTGTGCCCCACTGGTATCACCCCACCGGTGTCGCCCCCCCCCCAAGGCAGACACACTGCTGCTTTCCATCCCAGCCAGGCTGGAGGACCCGGTGGCCAAGGCGGGATGAGCAGAGCCCTAGGGGACCATGGCCAAGGGACGTCCCCACAATGGGGTGGCTTTTCCCAGGGGTGGGCAGTGGGGTGGCCCTGCAAGGAGGGACCCTGGCTCCACGGGGACATGGGCGCTGTCAGCATCCCTCTGGTGACACTCAGCCTGGGGGGGCACCCCCTGCTTGGGTGTCACCTCACTCCTCCACACAGGTCCCGGGGCGGGGGGGGGTCACATACCTGCGCCCTCCCCTCTGCAGCCCATGCAAGCTGCCTCCTCTTCGGAGCCGGGCGGGTGGCTTGGCAGGGGCCAGCAGGTGGTGGCACAGTTACGGTCACCCACGGCACAGCAAGCTGACCCAGGCTGCTTCATGGTGACATCGTCCCCACTCTGAGGGCCCCCAAATGGCAGTGGGTGCCAGCACGGTGGTGGCCGTCCTGGCAGTGATGCTCCCCACAACTGACTCAGGCGGTGGTGCCGGTGGCAGTGCCGGGCAGCCCAGCGAGGAATGAGTGACTCCGCAGTGCCACATGACTGGGTCTTAGGATTTTTGACTCAGCGAGACCAGTGGCAGTGGGGTGGCCTGGTCCCTGTGGTAGCCCTGGCCAGGTGGCAGGGACATGGTGCACTGGCTTGGCTGCAGTGATGGCTCAGCCTGTGCCAGCGGCTGTGCTGGGCTGCTGGTCGCACCAGGCTGTGTGACATGTGGCACATGGTGCCATGCAGTGTTGTGCCACAACGTGGCATGGCACATGCTTGGCTGGTGCCAGGCCATGCCATGGGATGCCACATCACATGCCATGTGCCATACTGTGCCATGCGCTACACCATGCCATGCCATATCCTGTGCCATACCATGTGCCACATCACATCGTGTGCCACTGTGCTGTGCCACAGCCCGTGCCATGCCCTGTGCCATATCCCACACAGTGCCACAGCCATGTGCCACACCAGGCCAGGTCCCATCCCACCACATGCTGCCATCCCACGTTGTGCCACGTGCCCTGGTGAGGACAACAGGCACAGCCCCTCTCTGCCCACAGACACCTGGATGCCAGGACACAGGGACACCACTGCTCAGCAGCCCACAGGCTGAGGTCAACACTTTATTTCCTTCTGCCATTATACAAAAATACGGGGGTGCCACAAGCCCTTCGTGGACACAACCCTTCTCACAGTACCAAAAAATATCGCTATTCATAAATAAAACCTTGTTACAGTCATAGTTTAACACAATACAAAAAAGTGACCATAAAAATAGATATTTATATATTAAAAATATGTCCTTAAATATTTCTTCCCACTGCAGGGATGTATTAAATTAACCCCAAGATTCAATAAATATGACATCCACACAAATATTAATGTATAAATTAGTGGGGAGGGGGTGGGTGCCGCCACCCACCGTCACAGTGCTGTGGCCAGAGCCGAGCCCCTGCCTGGCACAGGCAGAGCTGTGGTGGCATGGCCCAGGGGGCTTGGGGACACAGGGATGCTGAGAACATGGGGACACCAAGAGCATGTGGTCACCCAGCACACAAGAGTGAGCACAGGGACACCGCAGGGGGACACCGAGAGCACGGGGACGCTAAAGGCTTGGGGACACTAAGCGTGCAGGGACAAGGACAGGGATGAGCACAGGGACATTGAGCTTGTGGGGACACTGCTTGTAGGGGCACGAAGTACAGAGGGACACTGAGCATGCAGGGACACTGAGCTTGCAGGGACACTGAGTATGCAGGGACACCGAACTCACAGGCTTCCACTCCTAAGACACTCTCTGGGATCACCAAACCCAGTGCAGGGCAGGCAGGGATGGGCAGACAGGGACAGGGTGACAATGCCGGTGGCACTTGCTGGTGCCGGCAGTACTCTCTGTGGGCTGGGGCCGCACCCTGCCAGCAGCACAGCGGGTGCTGGGCGAGCGGCTCTTAGTCAGGCTGGGTCACCGGACCCATTGAATCACTGGAAAATCCAGCAGGGCTCTGTGACAAGGGACGGCTCCATGCTGCAGTGCTGGGTGCCCGGGGGACACCCAAGTGCGCCTGAGCGCACGGCTCCCCGCAGCACCGGGGCTGCCGAAGTGTGGGGCAGGATGTGGGGGAGCTGCCAGGAGCGGAGAGGGGCTGTCCTGCAGCCGAGCAGTGGCAGGGGGACAGCATGATCCCCACGGCAAGCCAAAGTGATGGGAGCTTCTTTGAGCACTCTTGTGTCCTCACCCATGCGAGCTTAGAGGGTCTCCACGGTGCATCCTGGACAGTTGGCAAGTCTCCATCCCTGGGAAGGGGGCAGGGATGGAGATCGTGATGGAGATGAGGATGGAGATGGGGATGGGATGGGGACGGAGATGGAGACAAGGACAACTCCATTGGCAACGGGGCTGCACTAGGAGTGCAGAGGGATGCGTGAGCCCCGGCGTGATCTCCGCTTCTCCCGGCGTGCTCGGCGGCTCCTGGCCTCCAGCTGGGCATTGAGCTTGGCCATGAAGCGGGCATAGCTCCAGAGGATCCGGCAGCCCTCCAGTTTCTGCCGAAAGACCTTGGTGGGTGCCGTGGGGCCAGGTGGGGGCCGGCGGGTGGGCTGGGGGCTGGGGGCTGGGAAGAGACCCTCCAGGTTGCTGAGGAGCCCTCGCACCTTCCTGTGGGTGCTGGTCAAGCGGCGAAGAATTTCTGCGCCAGGGGGGTTGAGGTCATGCTGGTGCCGGGTGATGTCCTGCAGCGCCTGGGCCATGCGCGCCATGGTCCCCTGCAGCCGCCGCAGCCCGCCAGCCCCTCCCACCGGTCCCCGCAGCCACTCTGGTGGGTGGTTGGTGCGGCAGAGGTGGTTGATGGTCAGGCGCTGGTTCTCCTCCTGCCCAGGGATGGGGGGAAAGGTCAGGGACATGGGACAGGAGCAACATGGGGAACCTCCGCCAGCCCCATGTCGCCCTGTGGAGGGGACAGGAGTGACCCCCTCACTGCAGGGAAAGGGACTTACGTAGAAGGTGAAAAGCTCCTGCGCATCCTCAGCCATGTACCTCACCAGCGACTGGATCTGCTGCAGGGTGGGGGGCTGCAGCAGCTGCCCCCCCTGGCTTGGCACCACCCAGAGGATGAAGAACCCTTTGGTGACAGCTGGGGAGGAAGAGGAGGGAGATGAGGGGAATTGAAGCATCACTGGGTGCAGGGAGGCAGCCCCCTTTCTGTGCTGGAAAGACTCAAGATCACCGGCCCCCTGCCATGGGGACAGCTGCCGCAGGAAGAGCTCAACCCTGTGCGCCCATCACCCTGGTGTCAGGCCTGGAGGTGAGAATGGTGTGCGCCAGGGACATGCATCCCCTGCACCAAAGTCCCCAGTCCTGCTGCAGGGACCCTGTGCCAAAAGCCTGCTGGGGACCCGGCGGGGGGGAGGAAGAGGAGGATGAAGAAGATGCCATCAAGCAGCCAGGGAGTGCAGCCCAGCTGCAGCGGTTGTCCCAGCAGCTCCCCCTGTCAATGTGGGTCACAGCAGTGACATTCCCGGATCTGGCCCCTTGGCTCTGGCTGGACATTTTCCCAACCCTGCTGTCACCCACAGCGGTGACTTCGGATGCGTTGCTGGACCAGCATGCAGCATCCAGGCCTGCCATGCTGAGCGGGGTGGTTGAAGGGCTTGGGCAGGGTGCAGGATCTGTGCCAGCAAGCTGACCCTTGACCCTCTGCCATCGGTCCCCAAGCTGACACCAAAGCATGTTCACTCCTGCCCTCTCCCTCTCAGCATCTCTTCTCCCCCCCAGGGACAAAGGGAGCCCACGTAGGGCTGTCCATCCCCGGTGAGCCCCGTCCCATGTGCCATGGGGGGAAATGTCCCTGTCCCCTGCCAGCACCCTTGGGAGGTGACACTGCCACAGCATAGGGAGGGACAGCCTTGGCGACACCATCTGCCGCTGCATGCCGACTCAATCCCCACGCGGCCCCACCGCCACGCTCCCTCCCACAGCTCCCGGCCAGCTTGGCACAGCCGGTGTGCAAGCGAGAGGGTAGTTGCAGGACACCGGCAGACACCTACCTGCCAGCACGCCCAGGGGCCGCCTGTCGCACCGCATGGCCGGGGGCAGGGTGTTTCGGCGCGGGGCTGCCGGACGCGCGAGCGACTTCCTTACTGCTCAGCGATGGGGAAGCTCGCCTTTTAAAGGGCACCCATTCGCCCCCACCTCCGAAGGAGGCACCCAGACCCAACAGAAAGCCAGCGAGAAGTGAAGCTGTGCCCCAGGGGCCAATGAGCAGGGTGAGCCACCCCGGCAGGAGGAAATGATGCTGGCCAGCCGATGGGGTTGTTCTTCGATTCAGTTCCTCGAGGGAGTCCCGGCAGGTCCAGCCCGGGGAGTCCGCGATCCCACTGCTCCTCCCGGATCTGGCCACACCAGCGCCGCTGGACCCCTGCAACCTGGCTTCTTGGGAAAGGGCCGCTTTAAGTCATCCCAGTTTTGCTGCTTGGTGCCCAATGGGCTGGTTGAACCAAAAATGGCCTCGGTTGTCCCGAAACCCAAATGCAAAAGAGGGCAGCGGCAGTGGCAGTAGTGAGGCTGGCACCTGGGGATGGTGATATCAGCCATGTGGGGACACCAGTGTCCCATCATAGCAGGGGCTTCACATCCGCAGTTTAGCCATTGGAGCTGAAAACCCAGCCTGGGAAGGAGGGAGATAGAAGCCCAGGGAGCCCAGAGCATCCCGGCACGGCTGGGGACCGCGCCTGGCCACAGTGCTTGGTGATGCTCCAGAGGATGCTCTCTCCATTCATCCATTTGCTCACACCCACCACAAATTCAGGTGCTGACCAAGCTGGGGACACCAGGCAGCACAGCTTAGCCCTTCTGCCCAGCAGCACCCATGGGTGACCCTGGGGAGGAAACACAACCGCTCAGTGCCAAAGGGCCACGCCAGGACCTGCGTGGGGCCCTGGGTGTTGCCCAAGGGCGCAGGGGCCAAGGGCAGCGGAAGCCAGCGCAGGCAGCGGTGCAGGCAGCACTGCCCTCACTGCCGCGTCAGGCTTATGCAATACCGCCGTGGGACAGCCTGGCTTGCATGGCCCTGGCTGGCATTGCCACGGGGCCCAGCACGGCCTCCGCACTGCTGGCAGCACCTGGTGCAAAGCCCGTTGAACTCCTCAGCTCCCCTTTCCCAGCGGATGGACCCTGGGCAGGAGGCCAGCACCCATTCAGGCTTCTTCCACCAATTATAAAATTAATATATTTTATCAGATTTTTGAGATATGTTGCAATCCGGTTGATTTTTGGTGACCATCAAAAGTTGCTGGCACGAGCAGAGGGAGCCACCCCGTGCTGGATTTGCACATTCAGAGGGTTCAGCAGCAGCACATGGGGACAACCAGAAATAACATCTCCTCTGGGGCGGAAGAACGTGGCCATGACTCACTTCCAGAAGAAATGTTTTCTTTTCCCAAAATCTCCCCTCCCCAGCTGCCCCACAACCTGCAGGATTCTGCTGCAGGAGCAGGACCAGCACTGCTTCCTCCACCAGCTGCTGCCTCCTCCCCGGTCATCCCCCGGCAGATCTGGCGGCTGGCCTGGGTTCGGTGGGGCCAGGATGGGCAGGGCTGTGCCCAGGACAGCCCTGGAGGGGTAGAGGAGCCAGGAAAATATCCTTCTCTCTCTACATCTGTTTGAAGTAGTTTTTCCATCCATCTGTCTGTCTAGACAGTCTGTTAGCCATCCATCCACCCACCAATCTTCCCATCCACCCATACATCCCTCCACCCGCCCACCTATCCATCAACCTGTCTATCCATCTATCTATCATCCATACCATGAACCAACCATCAGTACATCCAGCCACTCATCCATCCACCTGTCTCTCTCTGCATACATCCATCCACCTGTCTGTCCATCTGTTCATCCATCCATCCACTTGTCCATACATCTACCTATCTGTGCATACATCCGTCCACCTGTCTGTCCATCCGTTCATCCATCCCTTCAGTTGTCCATCCATCCATCCATCCATCCCTTCCATCCATCTATCAACCTGTCCATCCATCCATATGTCTATCCATCCAGCTGTCCACCTACCCAGAAGAACATCGATCCATCCATCCATCCGTCCACCCACCCACCCATGTGTCCACTGGTACATCCATCCACCCGCCCATCCATACTTCCACCAATCCATCCATCCATCCATCCATCCATCCATCCATCCATCCATCCATCCCTGACCCCATGTGCCCTCCAGCATGTGTGATGCCATGGCAGGACCACCAGGCACCCTGGCCAAGTGAGCAGGACCATCTGGGCAGAGCACACCCGCCCGCCGATCCTCACAGCCACAGGCAGCTCTGGCCCCTCTGCATAGCACTGTCACCTCCCAGGGCTCCCTGCAGGGTCCCTGCCAGGCCAGGAGGAAGCCACCGTAGTGGCTGTCCCGCCAGAGGAAAGCGGGTGGTGGAGAACTGTGCAATACCCAACGGGGACAAAAATAGCACCAGTGACCGCATGGGTCTGCTGCAATTTCTTCATTGCACGTCACCAGTGTCTCATGACTCTGGACAAAAGAGTGACAGGAAAGAAAGCACCCAGGGAGGTTGCAGGAACCCGGCAGCTTGCGAGCATGCAGGAGCTGACGCAGGGAAGATGCGGCTGGGAGCCAGGCATGGTCCTGCTTGGTGCATGGGAAAGCAGGGGCCAGTTTTTGGGGACAGGATGGGAGCAGAGCTGCGTTCACCCACTGGCCCAAGCCCCGCCAAGCTGCCCATCTCAGGCAAAAAGACCCTGAAGAGGTTTCCACTGCACTTGCGCTCCCGCCAAGTCTCGCTTGTTGACCAGGTGCAGCGCCCGGGGGCACCCAGGGGCTGGGAGGCCCACCCACACAGCCACCACCAGACAGCCCCAGCACCGAAGGGTGGTCACAGCTCCCCCCCGGCACTGCAGGAGGGGACCGCCCCCACCCTGTGCACCCCACTGTGCTGGGGAGGTGCCATGCTGCTGGCAATGGGAGAAGACATGGGGTTCCTCAGTTTCCCCAGGGCCGGTGACTTGCTGGGGGCTGCAGCCTTCTCCCCTTTTTTCACCCAAAATACATGGCAGGTGAGCTGGCCCCATCCTGGTCACCTCACAGCAGGGATACAGGGAGTGCCACGTCCCCCTGTAACATCTCAGCTGCTCCCATCCCACCCAGTGCCACCACCCCGGGGCCACAGGCTACATGGAAATAAAAATAATAGGACTTTTATTGACTTATTATAAAAACTATGTGAAAATACAGCTTGGGAGGAGTTTGGGGGGTCACCACGGTCCCCCTACAATATGCGATAGCCTAGGCAGGGGCATGGGGCCACCCCCAATGGGCCACAAGGCTGCGGCTAGACCACAGCCCCCCCATGTCTGCCTTGGAGATTTTTGGGGTGCAGGATGGAATCCCAGCTCCAGGGTTGCTTTAACCCCCCATGGGGCCAGTCTAGGGGTGCCGCATAGCATCACAGCTGCCCCCCCCCCAAGGGGACCGCCCGTGGGGACACACACAGGATGTGGGGACACATCCCACCAGCCCCAGGCTGTCATCCCCAGCACTGTGGTGCCACATCACCACTCCCTGGCACACGTCCCCCCCCTCCCCGTGTCCCCTCCTCCAACCGGTCCCTGGGGACACCCGCTCCCCTCCCAAGTCCCCCAACCCGGGGGCAGAGGATGGCACAGTGCTGCCCTTCGGCCTCGCCCACGGGGTGGCACAGTGGGGACTGCTACCCCCATCCCATGTGTCACTGTCCCACCACCACAAGGCCACCGGGTCCCCGAAGCCACCATGTCCCCATATGCCCAGCAGGCAGGGAGCAATGCTGCACCCGGCTCTGCCCCGCACCGGGGAGAGCCTTAAAACTAAAAAATAACAAATACGGGGGGTGGAGGGGAAGGGGGAGCCCACTGTGCCACCGTGCTGGGCCACCCGGTGTGGGGACAGCTGGCCGCTATCTGCTGCTCTCCTGGCGCTGCTGCAGCAGCTGGATGACCTCGGCGATGCCCTCCTCAGGGACCTGAGGGGGGCAGGATGGGACAGAGCAGGTGTCAATCCCGGGGACACCCCCCACATGGCAGGTGCCTAGGGGGGGCAGGGGCTCACCAAGGCATGATCGAAGTTGAAGGTGCTGATGTAATATGCCGATATGTCGGCAGCGGCCAGTGGCTCGGCGATCTGCGCCACGATGCCACACTCATCTAGGGGAGGCAAAGGGACCCCGGGGTGAGCAGTGGCCCCCGGTGGCACAGCAACGGGGACACACAGGGAGAGCATCACCCTCAAGCACCCTGCCCCTGCACGGGAGGAGGATGGGTGGTGGTGGTGGCACAAGGGGGTACATGGCCACCGCGGCCACACTCACCAAAGCCAAGGGGCTGCCCGCCGATCCGCACCATCCGCCACAGCTCCCCTGTCGAGCTGGTCAGCAGCAGGTCACTGGGGAACCTGAGGAGGGGGGGGAAGATGAGCGTAAACCCTGCGCCCCCGAGCTCCCAGTCCCAGGGACGGACAGACAGATGGACAGCCATGCAGATGGCACCTACCGCTTCTGGGTTTCGGCATCCATCACGATGGAGATGTAGCCCTCAATGAGGGAGAAGGAGAAGAAGGTGATGGAGTCGAGGTCCTGGCTGCCAGCGCCAGCCTCCCTCGGGGGGCTGCAGAGCAGGGAAGAGTGGGGGGGAAAGAAAGCTGCAGGGAGGGGTCATGACCCCTGAAACTGGGAGGAGAAGAGCTTGGTGGTGGCACCAGGTGTCTTCGAGCACCATGTTGGGATGCCGCAGGGTGAGCTGGTGGGTGGGGAGGAGAGGGGGGACGGGAGTGGGTGCTACCCACAAGGTCTGCAGCTCATACAGCCACCAGGTTGGGAGGCAGCAGGTGATGGCCACACACAGGACAGGGGTGACACCGGGTTTCAGGGCATTCCCAAAGCATCATGATGCCCCCGGAGCAGAAGGGTTCCACCAGAAGGGACCTCATCCCCGGGGAACACAGGATGTCCTGGCCAGGAGTGTTCCTGCACCCAGTGCCATTCCCACTGGCCTTTTGCAACCCACTCTCTCCTGTTTTGCAATCCCCTTCTCTGAAGGGGGATTTCCTGCAATGATGGGGCTTGTCCCTTGGGTCACCTCAGGGCTCCCATGTCCATGGTGGCAGCAGGACCCATGGCACCCACATGGCTGCAGCCCATCAGTGTGCTCGGGAGGGCAAAACCAGTTTGTAAAACCCACCTAGAGCTTGAAAAGCCACTGGAACCAAAGGGGGGGACATGTCACCAGGGTTCAGGTGGCACTGGGTGAGGGGCCACCACTGTGTCCCTGTCCCTGGGACCTACCTGTGGGAGTAGAAGAGGACATCAATGAGCATGGTGGCAATGGCGGGCAGTGTGTCAGGGGCCACGGTCAGGACGCAGAAGCGAGTCTGGGGGCTCTGCACGGGGTGTACCGTGGGGCTGGCGGCTGGCAGGGGGAGAGCCACCCATCAGGCTTGGGGACAGTGCCACAGTGCCACCCCGTGGGCACCACAGCCCGGCATCCCTCAGGGCGCAGAGGGGTGGCCCTGCGGGTCCCACAAGGATGCGGGTACCACTGGTGGGAGCTGGAGCACCTTGGCTGGGACTGGGTGGCCCTGGGGACAGGGTGGCCCTGGGGGACATGGGACTTAGTGTCACTCACCCGGCTTGGGCTTGAGGAAGCCGTTGCTCATGTCATTGCAGGTGACGGGGACACACTCACCACTCTCCTCCTTGTAGATGTCAAACTCCCCCGCCAGCGTGTGGATGACCACCGGCAGGTCCCGCTCCCGCACCTGGCCAGGGGTGCAGGATCAGGGCCTGCACCACCACCACCCCCCTCCCCGCAGCCAGCTGGAGACAGTGGGGTCCCCACCCGGCTCTGCCAGAGCCAACACCTTGGTGGCACCAGGCACCACTGTCCCTGTCCTCGCCCAGCGCTCACCAGGATGAAGTCAGTCTGGTAGGTGGAGAGCATCAGCACTGAGACATGGTGCTCGGCCAGCGGCGCGATGACCGACCTGGCAATCTTGGTGACACCGGTGGCCTGGCAGCCAGAGGGCTCCCGGCCATTGGAGACGACGCTGAGCACCAGCCATGTCGAATCCGCCACCTGCACGAACTCGGAGGGCAGCAGCTCTGTGAGGGATATGGGGAAACTGAGGCATGAGGCTCCCTGGGGCTTGGCACAGCCAAATGGCACCTGATGCTGCATGTCACCGGGCTTGCACCAGCTTAGGCACTATGTGTCACACTGTCCCTCAGGAGACAAGCCAGGGTAGAATCAGCCCCCGGCGTGGGGCTGGAGACGTTGGTTTGGGGTCGCAGACCAGCCCCATCCACAATTGGAGTGAGCCAGACAGGGCTGAGCTGCTCCAGGCGCTGAGACAGCATCTGAATTTGGCTGCAGGGATGAGTGGGGCTGAGGCTATGACCCCCCCCCAAGCCCAGGATCCACCTCTCCTCCCCACGCCAGCACCCCAAGCTGGTGCAAGGGGGTGTCGGGGTGTGCCGCACCTCAAAACCAGCACCACCAGGGCACCGGGGCCGCCTGGCTCATCCCCTGCCCTCCCCCCCCACCCCC
>VFFE01007166.1:163552-205497 GCA_008921705.1 Burhinus oedicnemus | reverse complement strand
CATCCAGCCCCAGGGATGCTCGGAGTGGGGTGGGGGGGACAGGGCACCAGAGGGGACGAGGGAATGATCACCCCACCATCCCAGGGGTGCCAGCACCTCGTGCCAGCCTGGTGAGGAGAGGCCAAGCCCAGGCTGGCCGGGGGCCAGGGCTGCCTCCCAAAAAGCTGCTTTTGTTGGCAGGGAGGGTGCGCGCTGGCTGGGCCCTTCCTGCCCCGGGATGGGGGGCCGGGGACAGGGCCTGCACTCACTTGTCCCCCCCGTCTTCCCCACTGCTCCCACCCTCCTGCCCCAGAGAGGAGCTGGCGCTGCCGAGGTGTCCCAGGACTCATCCAGGCATCCCCCCCCGCCCTCCCTGGGCACCCCTTCCCCATTCTACAATGCTCCCTGGAAGGGACAAGGTGGGGTGGGCACCCAAGGGGTCTCCAAACTGCTCCCCCCACCCAGCAAAGGTGGGAGGCAGCACCCATGAGAGACAGCCTCGCACAAGCACCCAGCCCTTCAGCAGGCACCCGGTGTCCCAGCCCAGCTAAGAACACAAACTCATCACACCAGTGGGTGGAGGTCACCCCAGGGAGGCGTCCAGCACCCATAGGGGGAGGACAGGCTCTGTGCCCCGCTCCCGAACCATGGCTTGAGGCAGGGTGGGAGCGGGGCCGGATCCGAGGGCCTTGGCGGGTGTTTCCAGCGCCTGTTCCTGCGCAGGAAGCGCCAGAACAGCCTCGGCTCAGGCCCAGGGCCGAGCTTCGGGGCCAGGGCAGGGGGGACACGGGGACCCATCCCAGCGCTCGCTGCTTAATCGCTTTTCAACACCACCCTCGGCAAGGCTGTGAGCACGTGGGGGGGACACTGCTGTCCCCGTGCCACCCACCCCGGGGCTTAACCTGGATCCCCAAGGGAAGAGAGGGGGTGCAGCTCTCCTCTGCTGGGGTCCCCTTCCCGTCCCAGCAGTGGGGTGACGCTGGCAGCCCCCCAGCCCCGGGGGGGTACAGACAGCGCAGCGGGGCCGCTGGCTCACAGGACCATTGTTCGGCACTTCCCGCCCTCCCCTCGGGATTGAGGACTATTTGTCCACAAGCCCCGAAATAAAACAATACGTGGGGAACGGCTCCAGCTCTGGCAGAGGGGAGCCCAGCCCCACGCCCCCTTCCCTGAGCAAAGGCTGGGGAGCAAGGTGGGAGCTGGATCTGGCCAGCGAGCACCCCATGGCCAGAGTGCTGACCCTTGCTCCTTGGGGCATGTCCAAGATGGTAAGCTGCGGCTGGCTTCCCATGGCCCCGGCAGGAAGGTTTGGGCGTGGGAAGCCAGGACAGGATCTGGCCCCTCCGGCACAACCCGTTGGGCTGGTACCCCTGGCAGCACCCGTGGTGAGGCTGATGCATGGCACGCTCTGGGACACTGGCGGTGAGGACGCCACCAAATGACATCTCCCAGGGAGGGGGACTGGCCTGGAAGTGCTCAATCCCTCCCAGGACACCCCAAAACCTGGTCCCTGCTGCCGGGCAGCACCCCCAGGCAGAGTTCACCCCTGCCAGCCTGGGAGGGCGCAGCATCGGCCCCGCTCTGCCAAAGCACTGGGCAGGGGGATGAGATGAAAGCAGCCAAGGGAATGATGGCAGGAAGCCTGGCGGCAGCACCCTATGCAGGCAGGGAGCCGGAGTGCTGCCCACGGGCATCCCAGGAGGTACCAGCCCCTGCCTGGAGCAACCGGCCTTTCAGCCAGCACCGGGCTCCCTGCAAACCATCCTCACCGGTTTCCCAGCCTGGTCCCATGAGCCAGCAGAGACGCGGCTCTGCCTGGGAGGGGGTTATTAGGGCAAAGGCAGCCATGCTAGGAGAGCCTCAGCTGGGCAAGCTGGTACATCTCCAGCGCAGGTGCCAGGAGCTCCATGGCTAGGAGCCCCGGGGATGGGCACGTACTGAAGGAGCCTCGCTACAAGCTGGGGCTCGCTCCCTTGCAGCCCAGGCCCAGAGCGTCGCTGTGCTCAGGTGGGCTGAGAACACGCACAACTTGTGTCTGCAGTGCCAGCCCACCCTACAAGGGACCAGGTGGCCACAGAAGCCGCCGCACGGTACCTTTGAAGCCCTCTTCATCCAGCATGATGGTGTAGTCCTCGGGGGTCTCCGTCAGGCTGAAGAACTTGCACCTGAAGAAGAAACCAGCACTGGCGACCCCAGCACAGCCGCCTCCCGGGGCCGAGCACCGTGACAGAGGAGAGGCTGGAGCAGTGCCGGGCACCGGAGGAGGAGGAGGAGGGGAAGAAGAGGGAGGAAGGCCGGTACCTGCAGCGCTGGGGCAGGAAGAGCAGCTTGAGCAGCGGGTGGGTGTAGAGCCAGAGCCCGCGGCGGGCCAGGCTCAGCACCCGCACCCGGTGCTCCAGGATGTGCAGGTCCATGGCCGCCGCACCGGCCCCGCCGCCGCCGCCGCCGCTACAAGCGCGGCCCCGGCCCTCCCCCCGCCGCGGGAGGGGCAACCGACCGCCCCGCCCCGGTCGCCGCCCCGCCCCGCCGGGGGACCGGCCCCGCTGTCCCCACCCAGGGTCCCGGGATGCCCGCACCGGACCCGATCCAGAGCCCCGGGGCACCCAAACCAGCCCCGGCTCGGAGCCCCGGGGTGCGGAGCGGCTCCGGGGTGCCCGCACTGGAGCCGGCCCGGCGCCCCGGGGTGCCTGGACAGGACCCGGCCCAGAGCCCCGGGACACCCAAACCAGCCCCGACCCGGAGCTCCGGGGTTGCCCACACCGGACCTGACCCATCCCGGAGCCCTCAGGTGCCCGAAGCAGCTTCAACCCACAGCCCCGGCCCGGAGCCCTGGGGCACCCAAACCAGCCCCAGTTCAGAGCCCTGGGGTGCCCGACCTGGGGTCTCAACCCTCCCACTCCCAGCCCTACCCAGCTCAGCCCCTACCAGCACCAGTTAGGGTGGGACCGGACCCACTGGGAGCCCAAACACTGACACCCTCTCCACCCCAGCACCCAGCCAGCTCCTCTGGGCTCAGGCCTGGCCCCAAATCTGGTGGCTCGGGGAGGACGAGCCCCACAAGGCACCCAGGCAGCGGGGATTTGCCATGGTTTGCAGGGGCAGGGGGGAAACCCAGCACCACAAACAGGTCCTGCAGCCACTACTTAGGAAAAGGGCAGAATTCCTGCCTACAGGAAGCATGGGGAGGGAGGGAGAAAGGGCCTGGGCACCATTTTGTGCATGGAAAACTGAGTTCTGGGGCATCCTCAGATAACTTAGGGGTCTCCTGGCTCTGTTTGGCCACAGGATCTGTGATGCTGGGAGAGGTGGCCAGGTCTGGATGCTGGGAAGTGCACTCATCCCATGGCAGCTCCCCCAAGAACACCCCAGGGCCTGGCAGCCACCGTGGCTGTCACAAGCTGGGGCAGGTCTCAGCGTCCTCCCATTTACACTTCAAACAGGGACAGCCCCAGGGCTGGGCGAGACAGCAAGGCCAGGTCAGGGCTTGGCCACCCTGGGTGGCTCCGCTGGGGCAGTGACAGCAGCAGGACCCTCCCCAGCACCAGAGCACCCATGGGACACAGGATCGGGGCCAGGGTGACTCCCTGAAGCTGGCATTGGGGCAGCACGAGGTGGGAGGTGACCAGCAGCACCCGCCCCCGACCCCATGCCACCCTTTACCTCACAGCACGAAAGAGCAATGGGAAGACACGGTGGTAGCCGCAGGCACTGCACCTTTACACAATCCTGCTTTATTTACCCCTTTGTACAAAACCTTTTTTCCCCGCTTTATTTTACAAAGCTGGCCCCAGCCCTTGGGGAGGGCAGGGGGAGGGAGGGGACCCCGCAACCAGGGAGCACCCGGCTGCTCACCCACCCCATCTCACCTCCAATAGGGCCCCGGGGTGGGTGGCAGTGGTGGGGAGAGCACTAGCAG
Organism: Burhinus oedicnemus; assembly: GCA_008921705.1. Lineage (NCBI taxonomy): Eukaryota > Metazoa > Chordata > Aves > Charadriiformes > Burhinidae > Burhinus > Burhinus oedicnemus. Next base: position 201,602 of record VFFE01007166.1, on the reverse strand, counting down.
GGTACACGCTCCCCCCGAACCATAAGGAACCTGGGGACAGGGTAGGGCGGGGCTTTAGCCCCACAGTCATGGTCTGGCATCAAATCCCACTGCCTCCGGCACATCCTGCCTGCAGCTCCCAACCTGGGTCCCTGTCCTGCGACGGTTACTGCCACAGAGGAATAATAAATAGGCTCAGTGAGTAGGTAAATTTGGTACTACATATAGGGCTACAGCTTGATATATCCTCACTAGATAAAGAGGAGGGGGGCGAGGGGGCCCCTGGCTCCTCACGTACCCCCAGTCCCCCGGCACCAGGCACAAGTGCTCAGGAACTGGGTCTGGGTCTGCCTGGCCAGCGCAGGGCAGGCAGAGGGGTGAGGGCCACGGGAGGGACCCTGGGGGTGGTGGGTCAAGGGGCTCCGGGCCAGCGAGAAAGGCCCAAGGGGCAGCCTGGACCCCCCAGCTGTAAGGAGGGAGCTCAGGTGGCTCAGCCACCCCATGCCAGGGGTCCCACCACTCATGGTGCCAGCACCCTGCCAGGGTGGATACCCAGCACAGACCCAAGGTGTCCCTTTTGGTCACCACACCTGGCCAAGCTCCCACGGATGCACCTCAGCTGTGAGCCCGCCCTGAGCAGGCATCCCTGCACACAAAGACCACAGTGTCCCCACGGAGCCACACTGGCCAGCCTGTCCCCATCCCTCCAGCCCAGAGCCCCCAGCACCCCGGGTCCCCGTGCAGCCCCCATCAGTGTCCTTGAGCCCAGGTCTGTGCACAGCCCAGCTGAGCCTGGCTGCCCGGGGTACGGACCTAGCGCCACAACGGCCCTACAAGTACGTGTCCTCACTCTCCCGGGAGCTCAGGCTCTCCTTGGACTGGTGGTGGGGGGAGACCTGGGGGTGCAGCAGCTCCCGGGCCGAGCTGGGCGCCCCATTGCCCTCGGCCCCAGGGCCGTTGGCAGGGCTGGCCAGGCCCTTTTCTCTGCTCTTCTCCTTGCTCTTGCGGGCCTTGGGGACGGGGGCAGGCCCGGGGTGGACGATGATGGAGGGGACAGGCTCCAGTGCCTTGCGGGTAGGGGGCTCGGCCTCGCTGATGGCCTTGGCGCCATGCAGGCGTGGGGGGGACTTGCACTGCAGCTCCCCGTGTGTCTCCCGCCACTTCTTCAGCTGGATCAGGTGCTCCCGCTCGATCTGACGCTCTGTCACTGGCAGCTCGATGACCTGTGGGGGACAGACTCATGCCATCAGCATCTCCCCCGACAGTGACAGTGCCAACCGGGGCCAGCTCTGCAACCCAGCCACCCGGGCAGGGTGTGGGATACCCCCCAGGGCAGAGGCAACCCCAAATCCAAGCCTTTTGGGGACTGTGCCCATGCTACGCCAGCTCTGCCCACCCAGGGGCAGCCCAGTCCAGCAGCGTGGCCAACTGGGTGACACTGGGCCCCTAGTCTCTCCCCAGCACCTCACCTCCTGCACCAGGAAGGTCTCCTGCATGATCTTGGGGCTGAGGGCCCTCAGCCTCTCCATGGTCTCATACTGGCCCTGGCACGACTTGAGCTTGTCCGAGGAGCCCAGGGTATGTTTGAGCAGCACGAGGCCCACCCGGAAGATGATCTTCACCCCTGCAAGGGTAGAGGTGAGGCAGCGAGTGCCAGGCAGGACAGGGTGATGCTGCCACCATGTCCCTTGGATGCTGTGGGGCACCAGGTCCCGGTCGCACTAGCAGTCAGGACATGCAAAAGGGTGGATTTGGGATGCATGTGCCCCCTAACCCCCAGGAAAACAGCCCACTCCCCACTCCAGGCACATGGCTGCCCTAAACCTGCCCTACAATGGCTCCTGTGTGCCAGGCATGGGCAAGCAGCCGCGGCAGCACTCCTGCTGCAGCCCCGAGTGCCGTCCATGTGCCATTGGGGCTCCAGCTAGTCACTCCAGGAGGAAGAGGAGGATGGAGCTTCTACCTTCACAGAAGAACATGTCCCAGACACGCAGGACGGAGCTCCAGGGCAGCGTGCGGGAGAAGGCGCACATGAACCATTCCGTCATGTAGAGGATGGGGTCAATCTTCTGCTTGCTCAGATGCTTGTAGGCCACGGGCGAGACCTTGTGCAGCAACGAAAAGAGGATCTGCCCGTCCAGCTGAATGGCCTCCTGCAGGGAGAGCATCGAGAGCCCTGGTGAGCACCTTAACCCCAGCCCAGCCCTGGGATCAGCTCCCCAGTGCCTGTCCCCAGCAGAGGAGCAGCCCACCCTCCAGACCTGGCTGTGGGAGCAGAGCTGTGCCCCACAGACACCAGCAGCAAAGCTACGCTGAGCCCTTCCATCCCTGACTGCAGGATGCTCCTGGAGGCCCTAACACAACACGGAGACCGTGGGAGAACCCAGGATCTCTCCAGGCTCCCTTCTTTCTCTGGTGTGAGGAGCTGGGGGAGCTTTTGGCCTGGAGACATCACAGGTCCCTGCCACTGCTGAAGGCATTGCGGGCCCCTCACTCACCAGCTTCTCGCTGTAGTAGCCGGGGAGGTACTTCTCGCAGATCTGCACCAGGCACCAGAATGCTTGCTGCAAGCCAAGGGACAGGGGGTGAGCACCCAGGTATCCCCAGGGGACGTCCCTGCAGCCCCCACCCTGCTCCCAGGGACTAAGGGAGCGCGCAGGAGGAGGCAAGCACACCTGGGGCAAAGGGTACATCCCTGCACCAGCCGAGACTTATGGTAAATGGGTGCTGTGAGCCAAGCACCCTGCCCGCCAGCACCACCCAGAAGTGACACACACCCTCCCACCACCAGTCCCAGCTCTCCGGCCACGTGCTTGTACCTCGGCCGGCATGTGCATGAGCAGGACGGCGGCGATGGGGGCCTGGGCCTGGCAGTAGCCCTCCTCTGGGCGGTACAGCGTGTATGCCTTCAGCACCCGAAACAGGTCCTGCTGCCTGCAGAGACACCCCAGGGAGGGAGAGGTGGAGAGAGGGCACGGATGCAGCCCAGCAGCCTCCCCACAGACAAATCGGCACTTGGCATTGCACAGTGATCCAGCGCTGCAGGCTGGCCACTGGCCACCACTCTTCCCCCATGAGCCCGAGTCAGTCCCTGGCTGGGATCCTTCTTCCACACAAACCCAGGGCTACGGGACATGATAACCATGGCTCTGTTCCGGGAAGCTCTGCCCACAGAGGCCCCATCCTGCCTGGATCTGAAAGGTGAGACAGGGAACTGACCATCTCCCAGGGATCATAGAACCATAGAATGGTTTAGGTTGGAAGGGACCTGAAAAGATCACCCAGTCCCAACCCCGTGCCATGGGCAGGGACACCTCCCACTAGACCTGGTTGTTCAAAGCCCCATCCAGCCTGGCCTTGAGCACTTCCAGGGATGGGGCATCCATGGGATGCTGGCTCAGGGTGAGCTGTGGCCAGGCAGGGACCCAGCTGCAAGCATAGGGGCACAGACACTCCCCAACACGTGGGGAATGGCATTTCCCTGGTGAATCGGAGGCCACAGCTGGCCACCTCCTCCCTACACTCTCCTGCCATGGCAATTCCCACCCTGCTGGGTGTCAGAGCTGATGCAGAGGGCTGCGACCCACACACCGAGCTCCTAGGAAGCTGTCTTGTTTTCAGCTGGTGCCTGGATGCCCTGCGAGCCTGGGGGTGGGGGGGTAAGGACAGCAGGGGACACTACAGGGGATGAGTGTGGCTCTGTGAGCTGTGATAGACAGTGCCCACCCCATGGTGCTGGTCCAGCCCGGTGGCTGCAAAGGACTAGACATGCAGCAGCTCCACTTACCCATGGCCTCCACGTGAGACGAACATCTCGTGGAAGGGGAACTGCCGATGGAGATCCCGCTCGATCACGTCCAGCCACTTTGCATCCCCTGGGAGGAGATCCAGTTCCTGGGGAGGAGAGGGTTAAGGTGAGCAGTCACTCATGCATGGGGCCCACAGTGAGCCATCGAAGCAGCCACTGGGCTGGACCTGGCTCTACCCCGAACACAAGCTGGCTGGGACACTAGCCCCCCCTTGACCCCCCACAGCAGGAACAAACAGTGTCTGGGACCCAACAGATGCCCCAGCCCTGGAGGGAGCAGGAGCCATCCCAGCACTGCCCCTCTCCAGAGAAGTCCCCAACTGCACTCACGTCAAACTTGCCGACGTTCTGCTCCAGCTTGACCTTGCTCCCAGAGAGGTACTGCCAGGCTCGGCCCCGTAGCGAGGGCGGGATCCCCTTCTGGCATCGCAGCCGGATCTGTGGGGAGAGACACAGCCATCATGGGGGGGATGGCAGAGCAGCGGGGAGGAAAGAGGTGCCTGGGGCAAGGTGGGAGCCAGGCCCAGCACCATGGTCACAGGCTGGTTCCTTGCTGCCTCCCTGTACAAGGGGATGTGTCCCTGCCCCTCTGGGGACAGGGTGCCCAGCCACACATCCCCTGATGGCAGCTGGTATCGCACAGACCTACTGGACAGCGTGGGGAGCTGCAGCCAGAGACCCTGAGAATCTCAGGAGGGGTCTGCTCACCCCTTTCTCCCCAACATTCCTCTTAACATGCCAGGCAGAGCTACACCAGCACAAGGGAGCTGCTGATGGCTGCCAGGAGCTTGGCCAAGGCTTTGTGGCTTGCAAACACCTCCAAACAAGCCCGGCTCTGCCTCAAAGCAGGATCCTGCTGGGAGCTGGAAAGGCAAACACTGGAGTCAAGGCAGGGAATGGGTGGCTCCCTCCCACCCCGGCACAGCCCATGGGCAGCACTGGGGACACAAGGAAGGGCTCTCTGGCCCCTAGGCCAGCCCTCCTGCTCACCCGTGGGGCCATGGAGAGCAGGGAGGTGCACCCTGCCGAGTGGCTCAGCCTTCCAGCCTGCTCACCCCGGGCAGAAGGGCAGGCCTGGCCCCAGCTCCACACATGGCCAGCTCCTGAGGCTGGCTCCGTGCCCACAGTAGGCCCCCAGTTTCCTTGGCACAGGGCACCAGCCAAGACCAAAGTCCAGATGAGACAGTGACCACCGGTACCTACTCCACGGCAAGAAGCCAGCTTAACCCTGCCGCTGCCAGCACCCCAGCAGGGACCACAACCAAAGACCCCGACACATCCCGCTCCAACTCTCAGGAAAGCAGCGGCACCATCTCCACACAGTCCTTGGAATGGGCACGCAGCAAGGTGGGGGAAATGAGACTGGTGCTTTCAACACAGTTACTCCGCATAAAGCCCTGCAAAAACCCAGCATGGCCTCTATGCCTCATTTCCCCACTTGGGTGGCACATGCCAAGTGCCGGAGACGTGCCAGGGCTCTGCAAGCCGCAGCTGACAGCTCCCAAAGCCTCCCTGGGCCTCCCCTGCCTGCCTAGAGCTCCTTTTCCCTGTTTGGTGGCATAACTTGGGAGCAGGTGCTTGTGATTCCAAGCAGCCCAGACCAGTGTGGTAGCAACACCACATCCCCCCGGAGGGTTTGCTGCTCCCTTGCCACAGCACTGCTCATTTACCCGGGCAGATCCTGAGCCCTGCAAGGCCTTTGTGCTCACAGGAAACGTGGCAGGCAATGCCCAGGGCAGCTGCAGGCAGCTCTGCCGCTGCTGACAGCTCCCTTTTCAAGCCGGCTCCCCTTCCTGCTGGCTAAGCTGCCAGGAAGGAAGCCGCCTTGCTGGGTTTCGGTTCGGCAGCCCCTCCAGCTGGCCTGGCTCAGTGTAGCTGGGGCCAAGCGGCTGAGCATCTCATCCCCTTGATTCCGCACAGGGTCCTGCCATCTCCCCCACGCTGGGGTTACCTGGCTCCCGGGATCCCACCGTGTCCTTCCAGGGACAGGGAGCGTGTCTGGGCTGAGGGACCCTGAAAGCAAAGAGCAGTCAAAGCGCTGCCCATCCCTGGAGAGCAGAGGGAGCTGCCCACACGTCTGCCCTCCTTCAGTCTGGCTGGAAAGGGCAAGGACTGGCACGCGGCAATGGCACGGCTCAGTGCCATGAAGAACATGGGGCTGTGGCTCTGCTGGGATCCGAGCCAGGCAGGCGAGGGAGTGTTTCAGGATCCTGGAGCGGTGCAGGTGTGAGTGAGCCTGGCAGGAGCTGGCCCAAGAGATCCCGGGCCGTCAGCCAATCCTGGTGAGGCAGCCAGAAAAGTACCGGGGTTTTTCAGAGGCATGAGGAGCTTCTCCGAAGAAGCAAGGCCTGAGCCACGTGGCGTGGCCCCGTACCAAAGCAGTCAGGCTCCTGCCAGAGCAGGGACGGTCAACAGCATCCGAGGCCAGGCCTGGCACGCTTCCCTGCACAGCCCCAGGGCTCCGAGCACTGAGCAGCTCTCTGGAGCAGACCTCAGAGGCTCTGGGCACGGATTTTTTGCTGCAGGACAGACTATACAGCACATCAGCCCCATGGAGATCCCCAGGTCAGCCCAAGCATGAGGGAGCTCCTCTGCCAGACGTACAGCTGCCGGAGCATTCACCCAAGCCTGGAGGCCATGCTACGGCACAGCTGGAAAGCAGCGGAAACCGCCCGCAGAACAAAGTGCCTGCCTGCCACATTCTGAAAAGCTCTCCAAAATCCTTTGCAAGCTGCCAAGAAACAGATGAGGGATTCCTGCTTTGTTCACCAGGCACCAAGTGGGGATGGCGCTCCAGGAGCACAGCACACAGAGTGGTGCCAGGAGGCTCTGCCAGCCAGGGGGAAGAGGAGGAGGAGGAAGAGGCCCTTTGGCCACTCTCAGGCACTGCTGTCCCTTGCCAGCAGCCTCACCGCTTCCAGCGGACACACAGCAGCAACCCAGGACTTGCTGCATCCCATCCCTGCCTCGTTCACAGGCTCAGAAGGTCAGGAAGCACCAAAGGACCAAGCCACAGAGCCACCCAGCACACACCACCATGCATCTCCTGGGAATCCCAGCTTGCAGACCAGTGTCATGCACACCAGGCTCAAACATTTCCTACCCGGAGCTTTTTTTGGTCTACAAGATGCTCAGAACAGAAGTTTCCATGACCGAACAATTCCCATGGCTGCCTGCAGGCAGCCAAGAAGGCCTAGGAAGGCTCCAGCTCGGCGGGGAACAGATGGGGGCAGGAGCGGGCTGGCTAGGGGATCACAGGCTCAGCCCCGCGCCAAGCTCCAGCTACCCTCCCGCAATGAGAAGCACCGCGGGGAAGGAACAGCCCATTCAAGCCAACAGCATCATCCGAAGGCAACGCATCTGTCTGCAGGGCCCTGGTGACACGCAGGCTGCCCCAAAGCCTCAAGGGAATACCACTGCAACGGCTGTCCCTCCCTGACGCCTCCCCTCACCTGCACAGGCAGGCCCAGGGGACAAGACCGTCACTTACCTTCTTGTGTTTCTTGGCCATCCACTTGTCCCAGTTGTTGAGCATATCCAGCCACTTGGACTCCCGCTGCCGTAGCACCTCCAAGGGCACCTCCTCCAGCCTGCGGGATGGGGGGGAGAGGCCAGTCAGCATGGTGCCGAGCCCTCCTTGCGTTGCAGAGCTCCCCGTCCCCTCCAGCACCCCGGGTGCCCCCCACGGCTGGCTGGCTGCCCCTGCCTGCAAGCGCAGAGCCTGGCTGGGACACGCTCAAGAGCGCCGGCGTTTCAGCAGCTGCTCGGCACTGACGGAAACACTCACCACCCGTGAAATCACCGTGCCAGTGCAGCCCCAGCTCCCCAGCAGTTCAAAACCTCTGGGGAGCAGCCTGCACTGCATCCACTGTGTGCCCGAGCACCCCGGGCATGCCAGGAAGGCGAGGAACCAGGGAGCACAGCAAGAGCCATTAGCTGAGTTGAGCAAGGTCCGATCCCCCCCCCAGGGGCTGGCTGCAGACGGAGAAATCCGAGGCCGTAAAGCATCATGTCATCTGGACGGCCCCAATCATGCTTGCACCCCAAAAGCCTGGTGCTGCTCCAGGCCTGGCATCGAGCCTGGCCAAGGGTCCCTCAGGAGGGAGGGGAGTGTTTTCCAGCAACAGCTTAGCCTAGCCAGGGAATCCGATTTAACCCTGCCTTGCCGCGACACCAAAGCCGGCGAGGGGGAAGCCAGCACTATGGCCTCCAACCCCCCCCAGGCACCCTCTGCTTTTCATCAGCGGAGAAACAGGGTGACAGACAGCTCGGCCAGGCCCTGGGTGTGTGCATCCCGGGGAGAGAAGCTCCTTCAAGCCATGAATGAAGAAGGGCCAACTTTAGCAGACCCGATGCTTTCCTGGGCTCAGCTCTGCACTGCCCCATGGCCATGTCAATCCCAGGAGCAGCCAGATCCTTTTGGAGGACAGTGGTCCAGGCACCGAGCATCCCTTAGGAAGATGCAGAGCACCCAGGCCCACTGCAGGACACATTGGCCCTGCCTCTTCCCAGACCTCTCCACACTAGAAGCCAGAAAACAAGCGGCATGGAGAGTCCAGGGCCGCATCCAGCTGGCAGCACTGCCCAGCCCTTCCCCACTGTGTCCCACCCACCATAGCGGGTCAGACGGGGCCAAGCGCGATTGTTTTGGAGAGCAAACCCTCTCTGAAGGGATCCGCTTTGCTCAGTGCAGCCACCCCACCCTTCCCAGTGCGGGCTGGCCACAGCCAGAAGCTCCCTGGCCGGCAGCGCAGCCTGGCATGGGGACGGAGGAAATGCTGACCCCAAGCTGGGGAGCCTGGGCTGCTGGAGGAGCTGAGGCTCTTCGAGGCGTGGGAAGCTGGGGAACGCTGGACGTTGGATACAGGAGCTGGCCACAGGCCTGCTGGAGCCCAGCCAGCCCAGACTGGAAGCTGTTACCAGCTGATGGCTGCTTGGCAGTGGGCACAGAGAGAGGACCAGAGGCATTTCAGATGGCCAAGGCAGGGAGGATGGGGTGGGGACACCCCAGGCCGGGAGGCGGCGAGATGCTCCTCCACACCCACACTGCAGGTGACAGCCTGACAGCTTGGCCCTTCCCAGTGCTCCTAGCCCCTCCACAGATGCTGGGACACCCTGCTGGCCCTCCCTGTGCTTCCCCAAAACCCTTCCAGCTACAGGGACCCCAACACTGCCAGCCACAGAAGGAGGCTGTGTACTCCTGTTTATCCACTCCACTCCCAAATAGATGGAGAGCAGATAAAAGCCCCGGAGGAGGGCAGGATGGGCCCCAGTGCATCCGCAGCGCACGGGAGGAAGGCTCAGTCCGGTGTGACCGCTGCCACCATGCTGTCAGCACCCACACTCGCCTCCACCACCAGGAGCTCCGGCCAGGGGAGCCGCTTCCTGCTGAGCCCCAGGGACAGGGACATCCACCCCAAGCACCCAGGGACAGCCACAGAGACCAAAGCCGGGACATGTGAAGTGTCCCTAAAACGCAGTGTGTGGCCAGGATGGGGTGCGGCACCCCAGGCAGGAGAGGCCACTCCACTCCTACAGTGCTGAGCCATGAGCCCGGCAGGCAGGGACGGGGTTTGTCACTCAGAGTGATGCACCTTGCCCAGTGCCTGCAAACCAACCTCTGGTGCCTTCTCTCCCCACAGATGGGCCACGAAACACCTACGGGCTTACGAGGGTGAACGCTTTGCTCCTCATAGATGGGGAAACTGAGGCACAGGGCCCAACTGACACCAGAGCTCACAGATGAGCCACAGGGAAACTTGCTCCGGGCAACGTCCCAGCCAGAGAGGAGCGGGCTGCCACCGTCGGCCCCACTGCGTTCTCTGGACGTCACCGTGAAACCACAGCCAGGAAGGCAAACACCAAAACACGCTGCCGAACCAGCTCGCCGGCAGCCCAGAGCACATTCCTGGGTGCCGGCACCACGCCGGGACCTTGGGCTGGCGTGGCCGTGGGGCTGCTCGTGGCTGATTTTGGCTGCCCCCGTGGCTGATTCCGCCTGCCCCTGTGGCTGCTGATTCCGCCTGTCCCACTTCCTCCGAGGGCTTCCTCTGCCGAGGGCGGCCGGCCGGCGCCTCCTCGCCAACGGCTACCGGTTCCCTTGGCAGGCCACCGAGTCAACAGCCTGGCCTCCCTCTTTCGACGGCGGCCAAAAATCGGCCGGAATCCAGGGCTTGGAGGAGAAGAAGCCTGGCAGTAGCCAGACCCTGACCGGGGCGAGGAGACCTCGCTCCCGGCCACCCCTCCCGCTCCCTACGGAGACGGGAGAGACCGGGGGCTGGTGGTGCGGGCTGGGACCGCTGTCCGGGCTATCCCCCGCACCCCGGCTGCGCACCGGGCAGGGCGCCCGCAGGCAGCAGAGCCCGTGGCTGGTGGTGGCGCTGAAGGCCGGGGCACGGCCACCCGCAGCCCGCCCCAGGAGCCCAAAGCCGGGCCCGCCGGAGGACAACCCATCCCGGGCCGGGAAGAGCTGCTCCCGGTCCATCTCCGCAGGGGCCGAGGGGGCCGCTGGCGGCCTCCGCCGAGCCCAGGGCGGTTCCCCGGTCCCGGCCCCCCCAGGCCCCGGCCCCACTCACGGCCCCTCGGCGCTGCGGCTGCCCACGATGAAGCCGAACTTGTCGACGCGCCGCTCCTCAGGGCCGCCGCCGTTAACCTCGGAGTCGGACCCGAGGGAGCTGAGCTCATCGCCGCCCGGCTCGGCCAGGCTCTCGCGGGTGCCGGCCAGGCTGTGGTGGCGGCCGCCGGGCGAGCCGGGCCCGCCGCCCCCGCGGCTCTTGGCCATGGCGGCACGGCTCAGCGGCGGCCCGGCCGCTCCTCCATGCCGCGGCCACGGCGGCGGCCACGCCCTCCACCCCGGGGCCACGCCCCCGCGCCGCCACACTATTGGGCGGGAGCGGGCCTCCCGCCAATCAGCCGCACGGATGGCGACGAGCAACCCGCCCGACACGGGAGACAATTGGTCAAGCGGCCGCGAGGGAGCTGTCCGTCAGGGCTTGTCCCCGCCCCCGGCAGTGCCAGCGAGGGGGCGGGGCCAGGACTGGCAGTGGGGCAGTGCTGAGAGTGGGACCGGGTCTGTACTGGCATCAGGCTGAGCCCACAGCGGGACTGAACTGGGATGGCGCTGGGACGGCCCCGAGATGGTGCTGAGGCTGCACTAGGAAGGCACTGGGACAGCCTTGGACCTCCACGGAGGCTGGATACGTGCATACTGGGACTGCGGGAGGGCAGCGCTGGGAATGGGACCATAGCGGGGCTGTACTGGGATAGCACTGGAACTCCAGGGAGGCTGGATGTGTGCATACTGGGACTGCAGAAGGGCCGTGCTAGGACAACATTAGGGCTGAACTAGGCACATACTGGGACAGGGCAACTGGGAAGATCCGTTTCCCCTTGCGGGGACGCTCAGCAGCCAACGGTACACACACATGGTTCCCTTGGCAAGCACGGCACGCCCCGAACCAGCCCCAGCCTGGTGGATGCCAGCTCCCCAAGCACCCCACATCACCCCACCCCAGCCTTCAGCTCAGACAGGTCAAACTGGCCTGGCTCTTCTAAAAATAAAGCACAAAAGGATCGACAAGGGACTGGGTGACAGCGCTAGCTCCGGGATTTGCTGGGACCTGCCCCGGGTTAATCCCGCCGGGCTCCATCCCACCTCTGGACACTTCTCACTGCCCTCAGCCCAGCGTTCGATTTTCTTGCTCGAACAGCTAAGAACAGGGTGAGGCGTTGGGTAAATTGCCAAAGGGCCGAAGCTCGTTCAAGTCAGCAACAACTCACCCGACTTCCAGCTTTTTCTGACAACCCCGAGCCCTGTGGGTCCTTCCCCGCTGAAGTGGAAAGCTCCGATAACAGTTGTTTGTGCTAGATATACACACGCAGTCTGTTACGACATTTATCAGTCGTATTTAGATAGAAAGGGGCTGGTGAGGCTCCACGCAAGCTATTTCTAGCAGGAAGTTTTCCTGCGGGAGTACTGAGAGCTCAGCCCTGTTGGGCTGGTAGGAGGGGTTTGGGTGAAAACAGCCCCAGAGCACCAGCACAGCACTCGGCCCACACGTCTGACCGGGGGGGCCTCACGCCACCGGGCACAGCTGGAGAACAGCTGGCTGACCTTAAGCCCAGTCCCATCACATTTGGGCCCTGCACCGGAAGCAAAAGATGTGACTTCTCCATTTCAGAGCTTTCTTGGCAAGTTTGGGTTGGGTTTTTTGTGTGTTTTGTTTTGTTTTTTAATATCACCACTCACTGCCCATTTTTTTTTTCCTCTGATATTGTAGAATCACAGAAGTTTGGGTTGGAAGGGACCTTTAAAGGTAATCTAGTCCAACCCCTATGCCACATCTTCAACCAGATCAGGTTGTAACTATCCTCTGCATTTTGAAAGCAAAAGGGAAGTCGTTATCCCAGCTTCCTGCAGGGCACCATCCACCCAAACAGCCTGCCCACACCCACATTCGGCGTCCCACAGCAGGGATGGGAGTGGGCTGACTTCGTGTGACATCTGGGCAACTGTCAGAGGCAGCAGCTGGTCACTGCAGCCGGGGGACTGCTGGCCACCTGGGCTGGGCCAGCGTCAGGCACCTTCCCTGCAGGAACAGGGCTTCCTCCAGCACAAGGGCGGTGGGAGGATCCCTCTCTCCCCCATGCACAGAACACAGTAAACAGGATGTTCCCGTAACACCTGATCACCACCAAATCAATCAATCAATGTCTTTGAATTACCCCAAAAGAAGAGCAGCGGTACCCAAATCACAGGCAACCACCTCTTCCTTGGCACCTAAATCTATCGATTGACTTTGCTCTATGTTATGTTTCCATCAAACCGCGATGCAGGTCTGACTGAGGGTACAGGAATACCCTGTTTTCCAGACCTTTATGCTCTCCAGAACTAAGAGACACCAGCTGCATGATATACAGTGTAAAACACATTTTCCAATAAAACTCCCACCAAGTTCAAAGTAGTCTTTCTGCCCCCCTGCAGACATAAGCATTCACAAATTTTAACAAAACCCTTTTCTTACAGCCTTTCCTAGAAAACGAAAGGATTTCCTATAGTAAACTGCTTAATTACAGAATCCCAACGTATCTCCCGGCAACCCATCCCAATGCTCTGAAGCCAGGCACATCTCCATCTAAAAAACCTAAAACCCAAGGAATGGGAGCCACAGCAGAGAGCATCCCACATGGACATGCATGTTTATTAAACAAATCACAGGCTGTACAAAAGCAGCACAAAGCTGTTTAGCGCAGAGACCCAGATCTCCTTTATCGCAGGGAATAGCCATGTACACTCATGCTGAGGGAAGATACATTTCCAAGTGAGGGGCAGTGCAAGAAGCTCTTGCAGATCAGAGATATAGAAAGAACAAGGAGCTTAATAAGTATGTTGAGAAGGAAGAAGTTTTCAATTAGAAAAAGGTTACATGAAGCAGCAAGCACTGTAGTCAAACAATATTCTTGGTCAACGTAAATCCCTCAAAGATGGATCTAGACTAAGCTGGGCGTGACCTCAATGTTGCTTCATAACGGAATTCAACACAGCCAGCACTCGAGCGAAGCATCAATCACTAACAGACTGCTGCAGTTACATACTAGGTCATTACATGTACACATTTCAGGGCTCTGCCAACCTCCCCCCTCTCATCAGCCACCCAAACAGGGGGTTCATAGTTCCTCTTTTCAAACCAGAGCTGGCAGGCAGTTGCAGTAGTCCTTCAAAGGCTCGAGGATTTAAAGGGTTGGGGTTACACAAGTGGCAACGCAGCCATGTTACGTCTCTAGGCTCCACAGCTCCTATTTCTTTCTGCCTCCTCTTTCTTTGAGCGCCAGGTGAATCAGAGAGCCGCTTGTCATGTTGTAATAAGCCAGGGAGTTTGAATCCTTGATGAAGATGCCCTGAGGGGAGGAGAAAAGACAAAAAAATCAAACCCAGTCACAGCAGAAATCTTAATGCTCCCTTCCTGCAGACCTCCACACAGATGGAGCCCTCCTGACCCTACTCTCAGAACAGTGTGACAACAGAATGCTGCTGGCTTTGAAAAACCCCAGATAGATCCCAGTGTCTCACAAGGTGGGCACCCGAGGAGGTGGGTATGCTGGGAACGACGCAAGAGTACAGACAGTATACCTTATATACCTCTATAAAAATATATGTAAAGACAGTCACCACAACAAGCGAAGTTATTTAGGCTCCACTTCCCCCCCCCCCCCCCCAAAAAAAAATCAATCAGTTAAGCTTCCCTTCTTGCTAAGGGTAAACACATTATCTGCCCATAGATGAATGCCCAAGGAGGTTAAGCGCACAAAGTTCACTGCTTAGGCAGCAGGTTGTGCCTGTGCACATGCATGACTGCAAACAAGTTATTAAAAAGGAAGGGTGCCTTTCTAACAGCTCCAGTCTCGTAAGGGAGAGAGATGTCTTCCCTTCAAAAGTCTCTTCAGAGCTGCCAGAGTTTCACAGTAGTCTCGCCCACCTTCCACAGCACAGACAACAGATCAGCAGGAGCAGACTGCTGCATTTAAATGTCAAAACCCCCCCGATAAAATAACAGGATGATTTCAGAGAAAGCCATCAAGGTTAGAGGACTCATCCACAGCAACAACAACATGAAAATCTGCTGATGCCACCTATTAAAGGCCTGTCCTGATGTAACAGCATGCAGTTCTGTCACCAAGTATGCTGTACAGACAGGACAAACGTTCCCTCTCTCTTCTCAGTATCTCAGTAGGTACATCACAACTTCTTCGTGTAAAAAGTCAGTTTGTGTGTGAGAAAGCACTGAAGTAACAAACCACATTTGAAGGATGTATACCCACCTCATACTGCAGCTTCTGTTTCCCAGCCGGCATCCCTGTGGCCTCATGGATCTTAACCTTTATAACAGACACCTGGGAAGAACCAAAGAGCTTGCTCAGGCTTTTTTGCCCCCACTGTACAGATGGGCAGCACTGCTCCCCCAGCTACCCAACCCTGCTGGGCAAGAGGCCGCAGCGTGGGGAACATCCAGAGTTTTATAGCTCCCGCCATGCAGGTCAACTGCTATTCTCAAAGCAAAGAAACTCGGCAGCAAAGCAAGAAGGGGTAGAGGCCAGGGCTACATGCCTGGTCTGAGAGTGGCAGGGTGAACACCAACACTTGGCCATTCAGTTTCCATTCCGTCTTGTCCTGCATGTTAGGAACCTGGACTTTGACCGTGACTGGACCCTAGAGGAAACAAAGATAACATTCTCTTACAAGCAAGGAGACTCAGGACTATGATAAAAGAGCAGCAGACAAATTATTTATAAACACACAGCAGCAGACAAATTATTTATTTCTAAAACTAGCCACATATCTGGACTTCTCAGTGAACACACAGAAACATATTTGCCTCAACACTGAGAAAGTTACTTCACTGCTACCAAAATAAAACATTTAGTTGGATTTCTCTCATTAGTCCCTCCTTTTGCATGCCATTCACCAAGCGTCACACGCGTTCACAGTATTAGAGAGCGAACGTATGAAGCATTAAGTAGGAGACAGCTTTGTGCAGACGTCCAGGAAAACCATATAGCCTTCTTAAAGGACTTAAAACTCAACCCATGATGATGGCACTCCTCAGGAAGAAATTCAGTCCAACATTTAGTTCTTGTTGTTATTGAATATACCACATCACTATCATGCTGACATTCATATATATTAAATCTCCTTGCCTCTCCAGCTTAGCAGTCCTCTGCTTAAAAGCTTACTAGCAGCATTAGTTCTTCTCTACATTGCTATAAACCTACCTCTAGCTGCTCTTAATTACAGAAGAGTACTATCTTCCTATGTGTCTGTGTGTAGTGCTGCATTGCTCTTCCCAGTAAAATACAAAGCTTGCTCGGGAATGAGAGTAGGAAGGAGCCACCTCAGAAAATCACTCCCTTGCGAAGTACTCCTGCATATCGGCTCCCCTCAGTGCCGTGAGCCGGCACTACAGCCTGGCTGGGCAAAGGAGGTGGAACAGCCCCGCAGCGTCAGGACCCCGGCGCTTCTCAACAAGCAGCCAGGCCACACATGTACCTTGTTCCTGCGCAGAAACTCCTCCTCTGGAATCAGGCTGTCTTCGCTCTTCAGTTTCTTTGAGACTGGCTCATCCTCCATCGGTGGTGGCGGGTGAACAGGAGGCATTGGTGCTGGGGAAGGAACTGGAGCCACAGGAGGTGCAGGAACAAATGCTGTATGGGGATGGGGAGACACAACACAACCTGCAGTCATCCACTGAGTATACAGCAGACACTCTCTTACACAAAACCTTGTTTAGCAGACCAGTAAAGGCTTAAAATAAATGCCACAACACGTGGAGGAAGTTAACATTACCAACAGTAACATGCAAACTTCAAATGTTAGGAGATCTTTTATATTGGGAAACAGTCAAGGAAAAGACAACAAGCAGCACAAGAGCTTCCTGCAGATCTTGCAAAAAAAAAAAAAAAGTCTGGCATGCAGCGGTGCCAGCACATCAATTTAAAAAAAGAAAGAGAAGAATTGTTTTTTACATTGCACTTTGCAACTTAAAAGCACCTAATGCCATGAAGCTGCTATGAGGAAAGGGGCCAGACAACAGCTTTTCCTCCCACAGCAGCAACTTCTCTAACAAACTGTAACACCCACTGAGGTGCTGGCAGTTCCTCTTTGCTATGGGCCCTTTTGGAAAGCAGCGTGGATTCTTAATCTTCACCTGAGTAGGCTCCCAGGGACAAAGACATAAGCTGGGTCAGACAGAATTCTCTGTATTTCACACCACTGGAGGAGTCTTGAGCCCAAAAGCAGTACTGCTAGGTAAGTCATATCAAACACCCCAAAATTCTTAATGATGGGACTTAGGGTCTGCAATCGCAATTACATGCCATTATCAAAGGCACAGAAGGAAAAAAAGAATGAAAGCTCAAGCCCACATTATACAGGAATCAACTGACAATTAACAAGAAAGAGCAGAAGTTACCAACCTGTTGGTACTATCATGGGAGGCGGGCGGGGGCTCATGATGGGAGGAGCAGAGGGCGGCATCGGGACCACATTGATGCGGGGGGTATGGATTATTGGTGGCATGGGGGTGGCTATGACGGATCCTGGAGGCAAACGGACCACTGAAGTCATTGGGGGACGAGGCATGACTGGAACTGCAGAAACAACAGCAGCACGAACGGGAGGGGGCATCTGGAGAGAGAAGGTATTTTTTCCTCAGCAGGTACATGCAGGAATGCTCAGTGCTGTTCACAATCGCGATTAAAATAACCAGGGAAACACACCACAGATTTCTGCTGGCCAAAGACCAGACCCTTAGTGAGCCCACTGTATGGCCAGCCCAAGCTGCCTGTAAACAGGCAGCCTCATTAACAGATTAAACGGTTCTTCCTTCCCTCACCACTGGGGTATCAGAGCGCGAGCTGCTTAGCAATCTCAAAGGAGGAGGTATTTCAGAGTCACATAGCAGAACCTTTGGCGAAGGAATGCTGGGCAGTGAGTCACCTGTGAACGTTTCTTACCTGCAGCTACTTGTGTACTGCATGACGCCTTTTTACACCTAATAAAAGGCCCCCACCCATTCCTTTGTTAGCATTACTCTCTTCCTTTGAGATCTCACTGCCCAGGTTCTTCCTCTGCCCAGCTGGTCAAGTCTTTTTGATACTTCTAAAGACAAAAAGCTCCACCAAAGACTTATCTTCCATTTTTAACAGCTAGTTCAATAGGGTCCCTCTGATGTTTACAAGTGACTCTTAAACCATGAACTTCACGCAAAATCTGCTTCTAGGCCAGTGTCCTGCTGTCATAACCCTTGACCTTTGTCAGGACTCCCCTCTAATTAACTACAGCCACAGTAATTTGCTTTTGGAAGCCCGAACACTCACTGTGGGTGGACGAGGCACGGATGTGATAGGCTGAGTGCTAGCTGGGGGATTTGACGCTGATGAAGGAGGGGGCGGCTGGGGCATTTCATTTGGTTTGCTGGGACCAATCTTCTCCTTGCTGTCATCTTCTGGCACCAGTCCCTTGGCCTTATGGATAGCTTCAATTTGCTCTTGGAGAGTAATATTGGCCTGAGCAGCCTGTTGTGTGCGGGCCATGCTGCCTGAGTGGCCATCCCAGGTCACCTGAGAGGATAAAATAAATCACAATAACTCCAGCCTGTCCAGACTGCAGTGTGAGGTGCAAATAAATCAAGAGACCAGCTTTACAGCAAAAACAGAGTTCAAAAGACTCCCATCTCTCTGAGCATTCATAATACTACAGGAACGCGTTAAAAAAAACCAAAAACCAAACAAGCAGTTTCCACTCTACCTTTTCCTCCGGTTTCTGGATTTCTTCTTCACCAATCTTTTTACCAATGGCAGTCTCTTCTACACCAAAGATATCAGTACGGCGCTCTGCCAGCTGCTTCAAGCTGCTTTCAATATCCAAACCTGCAAGCAAAACCAGAAATTCTTATCTCAAGTTATATCAAAGTCAAACACGATCAAGCCTTTGTTAACGATCTTTAAACTGTTTGGTACCTAACAGCTGAGTGCTGCCCTTTTTAGAAAGGGACTGCAACCGACAGCTGGTCAGCAGCAGCCAATGTTATTTGCCTTTAACTTTATAGAAAGGCTTCAATCTACTAATGACAAATGCATCCACACAATCAGGACATCATACAGAAAGCTACATTTAAGATGGTCCTTATCTGTGGGACCTGGGGGACTGAGGGAGCATGCTAGGAGTTCACAGAATTCATCTAGCAACTGGGTTTTGCAAGCCACATCAGATGCTCGAGCTGACCTGGGGCATAGACCTCATCATCACTCTGCTTTTCACGGATGGATCGATCACGCTGCTCCAGCCATCGAGGATCCAGGAGACCAATTCGCATGTGTTCTTGCATTTTACTGGCAGGAATCTTCTCTCCAGTGATGGGGGAAACAAGATACTCATCTGGAGCTGGGGCAGGTGGCAATGGTTTTGAGGCTAGAAAAACAAAACCACACACTGTTAAAAAAAACACATCAGAGCATGCAGCCTAGAAATAAATGATTTTGGTGATTATTCAGGAAGAAATAAAGTTTTTCTTCACCAGCCTGATTTACCTTTGGGATCATAATCTTTCCGCACGATGACCTGATCTGGTGTGGGAGGAAGAGGTGGTGGCATTGGGGTTTCTGGAGGAGGAGGAACCTTCTGACCTTCATCTTCATCATCTGAGCCCTTATTAAAAAAAAAAAATAAATCATAAAATAATCATAACCAAGTTCCAGTAGTCAAATACCCACACATAAGATTTGAGAAAGGCATAAAAATCCTATGCAGGGTTGGAAGAACTGATTATGGAGCTTCAAAGCAACGGAGCTATTTTGCCTCTGGACATCTATGCTACAGTGGTTCCTCTGGATAATTACAATTCAGAAATTCAGCAGACCCAGAAGAGGAAGCAAGTACTCCTCAGCTTCCACATTACCACAGCATGGCAAAGCAGGGGCTTATGGTTAACCATGCCCTTGTTCCTTGTTACCAGAAAAACAGCTTACATACAGTGGGCAGAGGAAGAGTCTACAATGAGTCGTGTTTTATAGCGTTCCAAGACTGTGCAGAAGAAAGTCCAGAAGGCTTGACACAAACACAAAATCCATACCATTAGGTGACAAAATTACTGGATTTCTCTCTTGGAAATTGTATTGTCACGGAATACATTAAAAATACCATATTCCAGAAGAAACAGGTTGTTTTGAAATTCCATTAGAAGGAAATCTCATTTCCTCAAGAAACTAGGGAACTTCTTACAGCGAAAATGAAGAGCGCAATAAACCACACAAACTTCATGGGACAAAAGTAACACTGATTCTATTGGCTCGTTACCTCATCCATATCCTGCACTTGTGTGTCTTGATCCAGCTGGGCTGGGGCCTCATCTGTCTTCTCTTGCTTTTCATCTTCCTCATCTGACTCCACCTCCATCTCTACCTCCTCACTTTCCCCAAATTTCTCATAACGCTCCTGGATCAGGATTCGAGCTCCCAGCTCTTCTGGAGTGGTGGGAGGAGGGAAATTCCCTACAATGCAGAAAACAGAGCTTCTGCTTCTCTGTTCCATTTTGCTGCTCAATGCACAGATAGAAATACCAGTTTCTTGAATGAAAAGCAGTTTCTTTACAAAGCAGTGGCATCGAAATCTCTTGGAACCAAGGTACATAGAAGGGAACGGATGGAGTCTACACAGACCAACATCAGCATGACACCTGAAGATGAACGTAGTTACAGGTGAAAGCGCCACTAGAAAGAAGGACAAGTTCTGCTACCCCAGTGGAAGTGGAAAAGCAGACGCTAGTGTAGTCCTGGACTTTATGCAAGGAGAACACTACTAACTCCAGAAAAAAAGCAGTCCTGCACATTGTCACTAGAAGGCTTTCCCCTTCATCTTTGAAGAATGTGCAGCTGTAAAACCCAATGTCTGTCTAAAAATGGTATCTCAGGACACAGTCCCTACTCAGAGTTTCATAGAGGTTACAACACTTAACTTCAGTACCTTGTTCATTGGGCTGAAAGTCAACTGTTTCCACGACCACAAAGTCATGCCAATCAATCTGGGCATAAGCAACACGCTCCTTTTCCTTCTCTTCCTCTTCCTTCTTTCTCTCTCGCTCCTGGAACTTTGCCCACTCCACTCTGTAATACACCTGCACAGGCAGACGTAAAGCAAGCACCAAACGTCAGTCAAGAAACACATCACAGTTATCTCTACAGCACCTGGAAGTTTATTCTACTAACCCTTTCAGGGCAGTTAAACAAGCACTGCTTTAGAGGCCTGGCACAACAAAGAATATTTGTATTTCACTCAGAAATTACAGGTTTGCCTGTTGAGTAAGATACTGCAGCAGCTTTGTAAAGCAGTGTTCTAAAGCTGGAACTGCAGACTTCTTGAGCCAAGACCAAGCCACTCAGGTATGACACAGCTCAGGTATCACTGATGATTCACAGCCAGCAAAGAATTCACAGACACTTTATTACAACCCTGTAACATCACCCTTCCAAAGCAAAAGCAGTCTTTGCGATGAAGACAGAAGTGAAAGCAATAAAGAACAGCTTGGAAGGACTGTGACTGTCACAGTGAAATTATCTGAGAAGGTAACATTCTACTTTGTAAAGCGCTTGGAAATGGTGCTGTGCAATATCTATGCCTCTACGCTGCCACAAGTAAACTACCTCCAATATGAACATTAGCTAGTAGTTTAAAGGCAAGCTTGGGTACCCTGTATTCAAGTGACTACAGGGGATACATCCATTTTACTCTCTGTATATTTCTATTTGCTGCCAATAAGTTAAAAACAGGTAAGGAGAAAAAATTCACAACATAATGGAAATACTTCAGCAATTTTGCAAATTTTTCGTGCAATACCTGATCTAGGACTTCCTTGGGATTTTCAGCCTCTTTCTTGAGTTTGAGGAGCAAGCCTTTTGGTGGGATCAAGATCTGAAAAATATTTTGCATGACAGCTGGTGACAATTCTTTTTGCCAAAGCCTCCTTAAAAGCAACTGCTCTTTCCACATTGATAAAAATTTCAACAGACCCCTGGGGCTACGTTCCATTTATTCTATTGCAACCCTCCTACTACCTATTACTCATACTTGCACTTAAAAATACTCACTCTTGGCCTTCCAACTACCCCCTATATTTAAAAAGTCACAGCTTTTACTTAAATGTACCAGACGCTATTGTAATACAAGTAACAACCCACTGTATTCAGTGCTGCACGCTGCCAACAGTGTATGAGATATCCACTTAAAGAGTGAGATTTAAAGGATGAACTCCTAGACCTGCACATATTTCTAGTCTGTCTGTTTTGTAGGGAATCAGTAGTCTTCAAAAATCAGTACTGCTGCTGAAGGAATCAACTTGACAGGTGAAGTGCCAAGAGTACCTTTGTGTACTGTTCAACCAGCTTCGTGAAGTAGTTAAAGAGACTGTGCTGGGGGCGCAGGAAATCAAACTGGTAGTTCCTCTGTTCTTTCTGCATCAGCTGAGTCAAGAACTGCCGCCCGTTCCGAGCCACGAACTGTGCTGTGAGCTTCACCACATCCAAGTCAAAAGCCGAGATTGAGGGAGGATCTGCAATGAACTCAAACTCCGGAGGTGGCTCTTTTGGAACGACTGTCTCCTGGATGACCTGGGCCTGCACCTGCAGAGCAGAACAGAACAGACACAGCTCAGTGACTGAAGAAAGAAATTGTTACCAAACACTTGGGAGAGCCCACTTTTCCTTCAGGTGCTGCAGGAAAGCAACTCAGTCTAGATATCCTGGCAGCTGTAAGGATGAGAAAAAGTAGTACCACAGGGTATATCTGGACATCTGTATTTAGGCCTACTACAAAAAACCCCCAGATTGCTCCAACAACTAACAAGACTGGAAACTATCACGACTTCACTATAGTCCTCCAGGACGGTCAATACCACACAGCGTGACTGTTGGCCATGCAAAGCATGTAAAAGACTCCGATACAGTCAGTGCCCTTTTCCCACCAAGTATGTATAAAGGCACAACTAAACAAGAATAGCAACATTCTGTAATCCACATTTTATGGGGAAGTTGATCCTTCTGGCAGAAAAAAAGGAAATGTTTCTACAAAACAGTGCATGCAACAAGCCCAAACTGAACTCCAAGGGATTCTAAAGATTTGCCTATGGCAGAAGTCCTAAAGTCATACAGTCTGAGCGATCCTTAGTGTAAGTGCCTTATCGGTCAATGCACAACTAAATGTAACTAAAACAGACCAAGCAGAAAAATATATTGGCTCTTTCACACATCACTTTTGAGTTACCAGCAACTGGGGGATGCACATCTGCATCAAAATAAAGTCCCAGACACTAAACTCCAAGCCTCTCAGTGCTGACTTTTTTGCAAATGTATAAATATCTCCTTCATTTGCCTTGTCTTTCAGACCTCCTGCTTAACATCAGGATGTGACATAACCCAGTCAGAAGCCAAGTTCTCGACCAAAGTGAAAAGGAATACTTACCTTCTGTGGAAGCTGCTGCTGAGCACTTTGCTGCTGTTGCATGACCTTGGGAATAGCAGCCGAGGGCTCCTGTGCTTTACCCTCTTTGAACTCGCTGACTTTGTGCCGGTAGTATGCATGGTAAGGATCATTGGGATTCAAGAAGTTGAACTTCGGGTTATTTATTTCATTCTGACGAATTCGAGCTTCAAATTCTGGACCATTTCTGGAGAGGAAAAAGATAGTTTAGATGAATGGGCATCAACTCAAGTGTAAATGTCTGTTTCTTCCATAATAAGATGTGTTGATGCATTAGCCCCTCAGAAGACAGTTTTCTCTTGTACACGGAAGGAGTTTACATCTAAGTAACTCATACCCAACATAGCAGCCAGCTGTATGCAGACAAGCTAAAGGCATTTGTCCCAATTTAGTCACAGTGAATACTTAAGACAGTTAAAAATTCACACTCACAAGTGTTCCATAATTTCATTTGGCTACAGACAAACACAAGATTAGACAATTTATGGGATGAAGTTTACAAGTTACCTACTAGACCCACTTTATTTGCTCTATTAACAAGCTTTTAAGACTTTTTCCAGAAAGTTCATATAGGGGAAAAAAGTAGGTAACCATCAGCCTGTGCAGAGACTGATCACATTGGAGAGCTGCATTTAGGAGAGGTTAGTTCAGGTAACATCCCTTCCTCCCATGCAAAGTGCACAACCATTTATTTCACGGTAGTTTGAGAAAGTTAACAGCTGCTGTAGCATGTTTCTTTTCATGTTCTCTGGACGCCTCCAAGTCTTGCGTAGACACTCCGCCTCTTCCAAAAGGAGGTCTCTACAATACCAGAGGATAAACACAGCCCTTTCCTTATCCTCAAAGGAAGCCAATGCTCCTTGGCAGCACTTTAGACATTAGTTACACAGTAAGAGTCTTTGACAAGACCAGCATTTAGTAATTGTCTTAAACTCACAGCAACAACCATCCATTTTAGTGATGTGAAAGCACGCAGCATTCAGCCTGTCTGGATGCCATGAAGGTGAAGAATTCACACAGCCAGCTAAGGGGTATTTACCTTCTGTGCTACTTGCACACTGCAACAAGACCAAGATCCAGTCCCCTGAGACCTCACGTAGAGTTAAAACAGCCAGAAATACTTCAGCATCAAAAAACAACAGAGGAAGATGGCCTACATAGCACTAACAGCTTGCACTTGCAGAGTGATGACATTAGAAAAAAGGAAGAAGCCCAAATGAGTAAAATTTATTCAAGTTTTAGACTCCTCCCCTAAATTTGACATCTATACTCATGCTAACCAATCTGCTACAGTTAACAGAGGAAAAAAAATCCCATACATATCACAGGCAGCTCATCTGTCCTCAGAGAGGCTCATACTACTCTCTGGAGGTACACACTTCTCTCCCTCTGGCTATCAAGGGAGAGGAAGATGACTGAGGCTTGGATGAACACACATCCCAGCCGCTGGCACAGTTTACCAAGCTGTACGCAAACAGGGATGGGACTTCACCTCAGGGCTCACCAAGCAAGTGAGCACTCTTGTACTGAAAAGCTCATCACCTACCATTTGCCTACACACTGTAAAACACAGTCATAACTCCTCTTGGCTTCATCACTCAACAGAGCACCTGTAACAAGGCTCCCCTTCTACCTGGAATTTTGTTTCCTCTTCAGATCATTCACAACAGGAACTGTTATCTGGTTATTGCGGCACATGCTATAGATTTTGCCAAGGACTTTATTTACTACCACAGTTTTTCTAGCAAAGCATGTCTTACACCTCTTAAGTAGGACATTGTCGTTTGTTTTCCACAGTCTCACTGGTACTGACTCAATCCTTAAAATCCTTCACATAAAGTCATGGGTCTGAGACCTGCTTCAGTTTCTGGAGCTGCACAGACATTAGCACTGAAGAGGAGAAGCATGAAAACCCCAGGAAACACAAGACAACACCAGTGTTGTTTACCTGGCTACAAAGCTGGCAGTCTTATCCACAATATTCCTGACCTCTGGAGGAGGGTAAATAATTCCTACCACAGGCTTGGCTGGTGCTGCTTCCTCTTTTGGTTCCTCTTCTGGCTGTAATAAAAATGTATATATACACATATATACAGTCCTCCGTACTGCTGCCTCATAACTGTATCAACTATTCAAGAAGTGAAGAGGTGGTGGGACAGGAAAACATCTTTCATTGTGGTGTTTGCAATCAGTCAAGATACTAAATTCAAATAACCCAAATCAAAGCTGAAAACAAGGGACGGAAATAATAACAACTACTAAGTAATATTGAGTAATGTGCTATATACCAGCATCAGGGGGGGAAAAATAGCCCTGTAGGCTGCAAACCCAGGTGGTTGAGTTTGAAAATTCATCTCCCTTCTCTCTCAACTTCCTCATCCACATTGGGAGTAACAATCCTAACACACCTTAACAAGTTGGTCTGCAACCTCGTGCTTAATGAATGCCATGTAAGAATTCAGTATGCCAAACAGCAATCCAAACGGCACACAGGACCATCTATCCTCCTCCTCAGCTTGCAATTCATTGAATTTTTCCTGAGACAAAGATCTGGTTTAACAATCTGAATCACCCATCCCACAAACGAATTCCTCGGCTTCTCAGGGTGGGAGATGATGTTTGTCTGCTTGCCAAGGGCACCTGCTGCAGGGGCAGGCACAGCAAGGCGACTACAAAGGCCCCTCCATGGGAACAAAAACAAGTTCTCCCAGCATTTTTACTATCTCAGCCTTGACCCTGAGTAGGTTTATAAACGCTGAGCCAAGAGGCAGCATAGGGGAACAGCTATAACAACACATTTAGGAATAACTCTGCATTGCTAAACAGGTTTGGAAATTATGAATGTTCCTAGAGGCCTGTGGGACT
The DNA here is from genome assembly GCA_008921705.1 of Burhinus oedicnemus. Taxonomy (NCBI): domain Eukaryota; kingdom Metazoa; phylum Chordata; class Aves; order Charadriiformes; family Burhinidae; genus Burhinus; species Burhinus oedicnemus. The sequence goes on along the minus strand of VFFE01007166.1, from coordinate 175,926 downwards.
GCAAGAAACTAGAATCTGAATGATTAACTCCACAATAAATAAAAAATAGCTTTTAATCCTACTGTGGTTGCATCAAAACCAGTTTCATACAGAGAAGCTCTGCAGGGCATTTTTATCACTGCTATTATAGGAAGATCCAAAGTAAATTCCCAGAACCCTCCCTGTGGACCACTTTGTGGACAGCTTTGTCTTCCAGTAAGACCAGAAGCTGCTCTTCCAAGGATACTAAACATGCCGCTCCTCTTTCCTCACCAAGTAACTTTGAACAACAAAAGCTGTTATAAAAGAGAACAGGTCTATGGGTTTATACTTTTAACAGGAACAGTCAGAGAAATTTTAAAATACCAGTACTGCTGCTAGCTCTGGAAAATCCATGGGGGCTCCAAAGCAGAAAACACTCTCGAGACAACTACAACCTTAATAAGGTGTGTTAAGAGAAAGCCACCGTAAATATTTTTAGTTTGCATTCCCATTCTCTCTGAACAAGATCATTGTGAGGGGCCAAAGGATAAGGCAACACCACATTTGAGAGATGTTTTCATTTAACTGCGATGCTGAGTTTCCTGTCCAGGAAAGTCACTGGGGTTTTTTTTGGGGGGAACCACAGTTTTTCTCCTAATTGTGTTAACTACACCAAACCACCCAACATTGTCAGTCAGATCAGCTCCCTACACCGGCTTGCTGACGCTGGTGTGGGAAGCTGCTGAAGGCGCAGTCAGGACGGCAGCTCCAGCTACACGGGAGCCGTATTCCCATTTCGGGAAGGCCGGGAAGAGGCTCCTGCGGAGGCGAATATGGCTGAGACAGAAGAGAACCAGGGAAGAAAGCGTAAGAAGCGGGAGTCCGAAACAGCCCCAGCGAGCCCCACTTCCCCCCTTCAGCGCGGCCTCCCCCCCCGCCCGCGCGGCCCGCACCGGTTTGCTCTCCGCCGGGGGCGCTGGTTGCGCCGACGGCATAGCTTGCACGGGTCCGGCCGGCATGGTGCTCCCTCGGGGCGGTGGGGAGCGCTTCCCCGCCGGAGCCGCTCCCGGGCCGAGACGAGCGAGAGCTGGAGGAAGGCGACAATGCCACGGACGAAATGGCGGCCGCACGCCAGGTGCTGCGCACGCGCGCCGGAAGTGACGGCGCGGCCACGAGCGGGAGTGGGCGTCAGCCCCATCCAGGGGCGGGGGCCGACGGATGAGGCAGAGCACATGCGCCGTGGGAAGTGCCATTGGAGCGGCGCACGGAGGGGATCCCGAAAGGAGGGGGCGGAGCAGGAGGAGCGTACCATTGCGACGGGGGCGTGGCCTCCGAGGGGACGCGGCCTACGCGGTTGCCATAGCAGCAGGCGGCGGCGCGGGCAGGTGAGTCTCTGTCGCCGCGTCCCCTCGCAGGCGCCGACCCGGCGCCTCCTCCCCCCGCGGCCCCCCGACCCCCCGGGGGTCCCCCAGCCCCGGGGGCCACTGTGCTGGTCCAGCGACCTGCCCTCCGTAGGGCTGTCCCTCCGTCCCAGGCCTGGTCCCACCACCTCAGCGACATGGCGCACCTCCTGGGCCACCCCGGCTGCATGGAGAGCCTGCGGGCCGACCTGAGGGACCTGCAGGCAGCCATCGCCGACGTCTCCTCCCGGGCTGGGGCTGTGCGTTTCCCCTCCTGGAAGTTCCCCAATAAAGTGTCCTGCGACCTGGACCTGGCAGCGCTGTTGGAGCGGTACAGCTACGCCGAGAATGACCCCGAATTCACCCAGCACTCCCACGTGGTGCTGCTGGAGCTGGTGATAGACAGGTGAGAAAGTAAAGCCAGCCACAACCACCCCTCTTAAAAGAAGCTTGGCTGGCAGAGCGGCACTTTCACACTGGAGGAAAAGGGACAGCTGTTGTTAGTTGAATGAGGCCGAGTGTTTTGGATGCTTTTTTTCCTCATGTGTTTCCATGATGAGCAGTGTGCCAACACCTTGGCCTCGTGCTCTGCAGCTCTACACTGTTTTAAAACCCCACTCCTTTCCCTGCAGAGAGCTCAGAGCTACCAGCACTAATGTTGGCCACAAAGAAGCAGAGCAAACTGCTGCTCTACCTGGGACCTGAGGGCACCTGGGCAGATGGGGGCTGGCTTGTTAAATTGCCCCCTGAAACCTTGGGAACAGTCAGACACAGCTGCACCTACAGGCCTAGGAAGAAAAAGTGCCTTTTGCAATCTGAGTGAAATAAATACGGCTCTGTTTTAAAAGATGAACCATTCCCATTAGAGCTGTTGGCCCTAACAATTAGGGTTTTATATCGGCAGCATGGGCGCCCCAAATCTTTCAGGAGAGCCTAACTGCAGCCTCTTGGAAGTGGCTGGCTGCAAGCAGTGTGCGCAGCCTGTGTCCTGCAGGAGGATTTTCATCCCACCAAACACTGCTCTGTGGAGTGATTCCACCCTCCTTTGCCAAACATGCTCTGTCCAGGGGATGGGGAGGGGTGACAACCTCCCTTGCCTCAGCACTGGCCCTTCAGACTCCTTGTACTCTTAAATGCCAAGGGCCCTTTCCCCATTACAAATACTCCATTGCTCTAAGCTGTGTTTTGTTTTCTGTTGAAAAAGGCTGCTGCTTCTGCTTCAGAGCTTCACAGGCTATGCAGAAAACCTGCTCAGCGAGCAAGCTGTCCCCATGATTCAGGCAGTGGGACCCTGCATGTCCGCGGGGCTGACGGTGAGGAGGTACTGGTGCAGCATGCTGAAACTGGGGGCATTCTACCAGAAGCTCCTGGCTGAGGTGGGACATTTGGGGGCCCTTGCCTCACCCCAAACGATTTGGACTGTGCTGAGGTCACGGTCCTTCTTGGGGCTGCCCTGTGACACACACAGTGGCCGCACCAGATGTGCTCCTGGCTCATGACCCTCTGAGTGCTGACCCATGTGTTGGCCAGGACACATCTGTCCTGCAGTGTCTGCTTCCAGCCTGAGTCCCTTCCCTCCTCTAACCCCTGCTCCAAGCTGTGCTGTTGGGTCCATCCTCCTCCACCAGGATCTCAAGATGGGTGAGCCTGGCTGCCCTTACTGATTGGAAAAATATTCTCCTGCCAATGTACTGCCCCTGCAGCTCTGCCCACCCCACCGGTTGTAGGCTGAGCTGGCTCAAATCACTGAAATAATTTGTGGTAAAAATACTACACCATCACCTGCATTTTTTTTTCCCCCCAAAATTATCCCTTTTGTGGGAAAGTCTCACAAGAATTCATCTGGCATAACCAGGAGACAGCGCAGGAGATGGGAAAGGAGGGACGGTCACAAGAAGGGGAGCCAGGGAGCAGGTTTAACTGCTGAGGCTTCCCATCATGAAACCACAGCTCTAGTAGTGGTGGCTGGAAAGCTGCCTGGCAGCTTGTAAAAATTCAGTTCCCCTGTACCCTGCAACAGGGAGCGGGAAGCAAATTCATTTTGCTTGTTAGCTGTATGTTTGGTTGTAGTGGAGCACAGCGAACATGGAACCTGAGCTCTTGGTAGCTGTCCTCCTCCACATTCTGGGAACTTCTCCCAAGAGAAGGGTTTGCTGCCCTCATCACCCCTTGGCTGTGCTGATGTCCAGTCCCCACGCTTCACACCTCTGTATTTGGGCTCATACAGATCATTTGCAGCTGACTGTTTGATCTGAGCCCTTTTTTTGTTCTGTGCTCTCTCCACCAGAAGGCGGCTTGCAGGAAGGAGAACCCCACAATGCAATCCACCCCCAAGACTGAGAAACCAAAGAAGGAGCACCTGAAACACTGCTCGCCTGCTGCTTTGGAGTTAAGAACTTCCACAGAAGTTGCCCAGTCTGCCTCTCCACACCTGTCATCAGGTGTCTGCATGCCAGATGGCAATGCCTTGTGCAGCTCTCTGCCCAGGGCTGCCTGCAGCATGGCTGACAGCAGCTGCAGCATACCCGTGCAGATGAGTGGGTCGTCTCTGGGACCCTGCGACACCTGTGCCAGTGCCCAGGCCAGCCTCCATGAGGTCGGTAAAACCATCACCAGCATCTGCCGGAGCCAGAACATCCCCTCAGCTCTGAGCAGGTTCCAGGAGATGGTGGAGGACACCACAAGGAGAAGGACTCTCTCTGCAACGGACATGAGCTACTGGGCCTCAGAGCAGAGCAAGGACCTCTCCCGGATCAGCAAACACCTCCAGATGCTGCTGCAGCAGGTCAACCCTCTGAAGTCTGAGCTGGAAGAGTCGGAGAAACAGAAGGACAAGCTGCGGAAACAGGTTGAGGACTTTTCCCAGTTGCTTCAGGCAGAGAAGGAAACCCAGGCGCAGCAGAGGAAGGAGGCTGAGCAGAGCCTGGAAGTAAAGACCAAAGAGTATTTAGAGGCTGTAGCCAGGCTGGAGCGGGACAAGGATGACCTACGGAGAGGTACAGTGTTGTTCCCAGCATCCCCTCCCAGGCCCGTGGGTATTTGCAGGAGAAGCACAGAGTAGGCTTTTGCCCCTGGTTTTGGTAGGTGCTGGGGCTGTTCCCCGCTGTGAGACTAACCCCAGACAGCGGGAGCTGGTTGTCCACATCCTCTCACTGCCTCTTCCCTGCTGAAGCACAGCACGATACAATCACTGAATGAAAAATGTTTTGGTGCAGGCATTTGCTGCCTCCTTCTTTTAGTTTCTTTGAGGAGCTGTTTGATGTTTATTAGTGTTTTTGTGCTGATTTAGGAGCTGCTCTGCTGGAAGAGCGACTCTCTGCCTTAAAGGAGGAGCTGGCTGCAAAGCAGGCTGCTGTGCAGGAGCTGGGTAAGGACCCCTGGGTCTCACCCAGCTGGCGCATTGCTCCCCCAGCCTTGTTCTGATCTCATGAGTGTTTTACACCCACATAACGCCCAGTATAGCACTGGTGGGAATGTGGGGAGGACAAGCCTCCTTCGTTACAATGCCCAAGCATCACCCAGCACTTTTGTGGGCTTGTGCTGGTGGAGATTCAGGGGGTCGCAACCCTCCTGTCAGACCTGCCTCCCCCTTGCCACGTCCTGTGGAGGGTGTAGGGCCCCTTCAGACCACCATATCTGGGAGCTTCTCCTGCCCAGCCTGGCCAAAGGTCCTGTGTCTCTCCCCAGAGGTGACCAAGATGAACTTGCTGGAGGAGATGAGGACCATGATGGTGGCCAGGAGCCAGGTGCTGGAGCTGGAGGAGAAGGTGCGGCTGCTCACCGGCCAGAGTGAAAGCCTGGGCCAGGAGCTGAGCACCACCACCACCCAGCTGGAGAAGGAGAAGGCCAAAGTGGAGAGCATGCTGAGGCATGAGGAGGTATGGATGGGCTTGCTCTCTCCTGCTCTGGAGCTGCTCTGCAGCCCTGCAGCATGCTGTGGGAATGGGCTGAGCTTGTGGGTGCTGCTGCCTGGCGTAAGGGTGGTGGTGAGCGAGTGCAGCAGCAGCCCCACACAGGCTTGCCTGCCCTGTACAGTCCCTGCAGGCCAAGCAGAGGACCCTGCTGCAGCAGCTCGACAGCCTGGACCGGGAGCATGAGGAGCTGCAAGCCAGCCTGGGAGAGGCTGAGGAGGACAAGGCCAGGCTGGCAGACCAGCTGGAGGAGAGCCGGGAGCAGAGCAGGCAACAGCTACGGGCACAGCAGGTCAGCGCTGGCAGCCAGCGTGCATCTGAGGGCTGTTAGGACTAGGGCTCCCTGGGAAGCAGCTGGTGTTGGGATATGGCTGTGCCATGGGGGTGTCAGGAGCCACCCGCCGCCCTGTCCCCCACCCACAGCCAGAGTTTTCCCAGGAGAGGGACTCTAGGATTTGGTGTGACATTGCCACCTGGCTGTCTCCTCCCAGGACCCCCTGGGGAAGACCCCTCTCCTGCCTGGATGAGTCTCTGGAGGGCACTCTGCAAACCTCACCACCTCTTTGCTGTGCCCCCCCAGGAGCTGCTGGACGCCCTGCAGCGGGAGAAGCTGAACCTGGAACAGTCTGTCTCAGAGCTGCAGGCAAACGTGTCCAAGCTGGAGGAGCAGGCGCGGGAGCTGAAGGAGCGGGAGAGGCTCCTGGTGTTCTTCCCCGAGCTCCACATCCCCACTGAGATGCAGTTTGAGAGTAAGGGAGAGGGCAGCAGCACCTGCTTTCCCCACAGTGGGCTTGTGCCCTTGGGGTCTCCCAGAGCTCGCAGGGAAACCTGCCAGCGCCAGACGCACCAGCATTATTTGTACAACACCGTTTCTCCCACTAATAGCCTTGAAGGCCTCAGGCCCTGGGCTGCGCTAAGCTGCTACCATCTTTACACACCTCCCTAAATGGCTGCTGTTCATCCCACCTCTGGGCCAGGAAGCAAAGCAGTGCCAGGACACAGGCAGAGCTTTGTTTGCCCTCATGGCTTCAGCTGGCACAGTTTTCAGTCCCAGCTGCCACCTCCCAGGCTCTGCTGGTGCTCCCTGGTTGGGGCAAGCTCCTTTCCAGCAGGCAGCCACCTTGCTTGGGAGGGTGGAGGGCTGCTGTCAACACCTCCGAGCAGGCAGGCACCAGTGCGCTGACCTCTGGCTCCTGCTGCAAGGACATTTTATTTTGTTTGCAGGCACCGGGAGCTTGACCGAGGACATGGAGAAGCAGCTGCAGGCCAACAGCATCCGGATCAGCGTGCTGGAGCAGGATAATGTGCGGCTCAGGTCTGTGCTAGCCAAGGTGAAGGCGGCTGCTGAGCAGGGCGTGCTGAAGGTGAGCTGGGTGCTGCCAGGGAAAGGGACACATACACCAGTGGGGTGCTGTGTACCCCAAGACCACCCCATGGCCCCTGGTGCTGTCCCACATCCTCTGGGGACTGGTTCCCTTGCAAAGAAGGCTCTGGGGAGCAAAAGGTCGTGGGGCTCCTCACACAATGACTTTTGCAAGTCAGCAGCTGCTTCCCCAGCCTGCACAGGGCTGAGCTCCAGGGCCTGGGTGAGCTCCAGGGCATGGGCTCCTGTGCCAACGGGAGATCAGTCTGGTTTAAAAGGCGTTGGCAGGGAAAGCTGCTTGGCCAAGGTGCCCAGGGCTGGTTCCCATCTTCTTTACATTGGCCCCATTGTGCCACCGTGCCACTGCCACCAGCTCAGCGGTGACAATCACCAAGGGCAGAGTCTGAGGGGTGCAGCTGGAGCTGAGCACAGGGAGGAAAATTTCACCCCCTCTTCTCTTCCCAGCTCATCCCACAGACCCAGCTGTGGTCTCAGCTCAGCAGCCAGTGCAGTGGGGAGGCCAGTGGGCAGGACACAGGGTGAGTAGGAACTCAGAGGAAGGGGCTGGGGAGGTTCCCTCTTCTTCCTCCTCTCTAACTGCTCTTACCACCCGCAGGCGGCCGAGCAGCCGAGGCAGCAGGGACAGCACAGGGACACACAGACACGCAGGGGAGGCCCAGCAGCAAGCTCTCACCAGCCAGCAGGCAAAGCTGCTCTTGGCAGAGCCCACGTGCAAGGCCAGACCCTGTCTCTCGCTCCCAGCTGAGGGCCTGGTGCTCAACCCCCCTGAGCCAAGAAGGAGTGGTAGAACACTCCCCCTCTCCTCTCACCCCACTGGTGGCCACCGCAAATAAGTGCTCATGAGACTAACACAGAAATTAAGAGCTCAGCAAGAAGCCACCTGCCCTGCCCCGTGGGACCTCGTTACCCATTCTTTGTGCACCATGACGGCGCCTTCCCTTGGGAAATGCAGTTTCTCTGCCCATCCCATCGAGCTTGCACGTAGTGGGCATAGGAAGCCCAGGGAGACAGTGCCCACAGCAGCTTTGCCACAGCTCAGCTACCAGCTGGCCTCTGGCTGTTGCTTTGCTTTGTTTTCTGCAGGACTGCAGCACCGAATGGGTCCATGCAGTTTCCCCTGTTGGTTGTCGTCTTTGAGCAATGCTGTGGTTTGTGGTAAAACTGAGGGTGAAGGCGCAGAGGGCTGGGCTGGCGCATCCATCAGCACAGTGGCCTTGGGAGAATCCCCGTTGCAGGGACCAGGCTGGAGCTGGCTTTCCCCAGCTGGCAGCCAGGGGACAGACCCGCACCAGGTGAGAAGCCCTTGAGGAGAGGGAAATGCTACCCGGGTGTGCAGAGCTGCCTCTGCACAGTCAGCTCAGTGGGGCCAGGGACATTTTTGGGTGCTGGAGCTCGGTTGCCCACGGCTAAACTGCTGCTGGAGTCCCCAGCACAGGTCCGACTGTGCCATCAGCTAGACAATGCCTGGGCACAGCACAATTCTGCTCACATCAGGAAACACTCAAAAGAAGTGACTGTCATGTGGCCACGCTGCTTTGAAGAGGAAGACAGAGCTGGGCTGGGGATGAGGAGTCCAAGCTGCCCTTAGCTCACCGGCACAGCTGCAGCGTGGGAAAGTGTCTCTCCCTGTGCTGCTGGCAGCCATGGGCACGCAGAGGGGCTGAGGACCACTGAGCCAAACCCCCAAGCAATGTCACAAGCCTCAGAGGGCAGTGGGAGCCACATGACCACAACACATGAAACAGCACCCTGTCCTTGCTCTGTATTTAATAGAGGCAGACACGTGCAATGCTGCAGCCCAGCAGCTTCTGGCCGCCGCATGGAACAGGAGCCCGTCAGGGCTCACAGCGAGTCCCTGGTGACCACGGCACAGCTGTGTTCGGTCTCTGCAGCTGACTTGTGCCATCCTTTCTAATAAGTTAGTATAAATAAAGCGTTCAACTCCCCTGCCCTCCCGCAGTGAGGTGGTGGGTTGCCCAGCGGCCCTGCCAGCTCCATCTCTGGCCCTGGCAGATCTGCCACCCAAGGCACCTGCAGTGCAGAGGGGCTCACACCACAGCCAGGCCACCCCACCGGGCTTGGGCACAAGCTGGGCTCTGCCCACCCTGCCGTGGCCACCAGCAAATAGGAGGGGGAAAGAAAAAAAAAAACCCAAAAAACAAAAAACAAAAACCCAACTTACAGAAATTACTATGAGCAGGGAAAGAGTGCAGCTGGGCCAGGGCTCTCCTTGCCTCCAGCCTGCATGCCCCCACCCTCTTACACCCATGGGTGCTCCCATAGCTTCCTTTCCCCGCACCCACTCCCCCAACACCTTGGCATTGGCTGTCTGGACGCCCCCACCCCTCTACTCACGCCCAGCAGGGAGAGCCCCGAGATCCTTCACTCTCCAAATAGCACGGTGTTGTGACGGGCACAGCTGTGCCAAAGCCACTCTGGCAGTGAGCGTCATTTGCCGAGCACCCTCTGCCCCCCTCCCTCTCCCCGGAGCGGCAATGGGTCTGTCCCCGGAGTGTGTCCATCCCTGGAGTGTGTCCATTGTGCCAGCTAGCTCTCCATGCAGCAGTTCCCTGGAAGGGAAATGGATGGAAGGCCATTGCATAGGGAGCCTGGGGGGCTCTGATTCCTCCCCAGCCCCCACTCTGGCACAAACGCGCTCCCTGGTCTCTGCGGTTCTCACCCAGGATGTTGCGCTTGCAGAGAGGGCAGGTCTGCTGCAGGAGGAGCCAGGGATCCACGCAGTCCCGGTGAAACTCGTGGGAGCAGGGCAGCACCCGCAGCCACTGCGGGGAGGGAAGGAGACAGCAGACGTGAGCTGAACCAGGCAGGGGTATGGTGACAGCGGTGACTGGGCCACAGCCCTGCCACCATCACGCTGCCCAGTGAGGGGGACAATCCTCCACCATGAGGCTTCCTGGTAGGGACACCCTGGCCCTGGCAAGCGAGGGGAGGCTCAGCCCCAGGCAGCAAAGGGATAGCACAGGTGGCCCCATGCAGTGACCAGGATGTGCTCCAGGCCTCCCAGCACAGCACCAGTCCCCCCAGTACCTACCTGGCTCTTGTGGAACTGGTCTAAGCAGACGGCACAGCTATCGATCTCACAGGCCTGGCTCTGGAGTGGTTTGCCGGGATGGTACCGCCGGGTTTTCAGTGCCAGCAGCTGTTGCTGAATGTGCTGCTTCAGGTCCAGCTGCGAAGGCAGAGCAGAGGGTCAGAGACCCTGGCTGCTGGTCTCCCCAGCGAGGAGCAGAGCGGAGATGTTCCCACCTCGGCATCCTGCTCTGACAAGTCTTGCCGCGACTGCCACTGGGCCTGTACAATCACCCCGGTGCAGAGGAGCAGGGCAATCAGGAGGATGGTGTTCCACAGCTGCTGGAGGTACTTCTGCAGGAACAGCACCGGCAGGCAGTCAGGGACCAGGGCAGGGGGACAAACTGGAGACCCCGGCTCTGCTCCCAGCACTGTCATTGCCACTGCCTCCACACCAGGAACTCTGGCTATGTGAGCTGGAGCACGTACCTGGACCTGCGAGCTGTTCTCCCCCGTGCAGATGACCCCCTGCCACTCGCCATAGAGGCCCCCTCGGGACAGGCCGCAGGTTGACCACAGGGTGAGGGTCACTCCCTACAAGGCAGAAGACAGCACTGCTGATGGCTGCAACAGCTCACAGCGCTGCCCAAGGCCAGGGGGGCCTGCGGCGCTGGGTGGGTCACATGTGTCAAGGAGAGGAGGAAGTGCCGGTGGCTGCCAGCTGCCCTACTCCCACAGAGTGAGTCTCTGGGGAAACTGAGGCACCGGCAGCTTCAACAGCCTTCATGGATCTGGCTGCTGCTCCCTGCAGCTCAGCTTCCTCGTCAGTTGGGGAAGTTTGGCTGGGCACAGCCATGCGCCTGCCCTCCCACCAGGAGGGAGAACAGAAGGAGGAGGAAGAGGAGAATGACCCATGTACCAGGTTCTCCAGCAGCACTGCCTGGTATGTGATCTTCGCTGTAGCCCGGAGGCCCCTGTGAGCAAAAGGCAAGAAGCGTGTCAATCCCATGGGCACAGCAGTATCTGGCCCGCAGCACCCCAGTGCCAGGGAGCACCCACTTCCCTGTAGGATGGGCAGCCCACGCTGAGCCACAGGCAAGGAGGGCCACCAGGGACAAAGAACACACAGGGGAGGCAACAGCAAGACTCCCCCCTTTCCAGCCATGCCCAGCCCTCTGAGCAACCCTGCAGAGGTCCCTTCCTCCCAGCACCGTGCCTCAGTTTCCCCATCTGTGACACTGATTTACCACATGTAAGGACAGAGTGAGTCCTAAAACTGTAGGCAGTGGGGATAAATACTGACAAAGGCGGTGGAGATGCCGGTATCATGCTGATAACCAGCCGCTCTGGCTAGTTTGTACTGAGTCCTAAAGATCTTGGCCAAGGCCACTGTCAGCCCCTGCCGCCGCGTGGGGACCCATGGGCTCAAGACCTGGGAAGGGCTGGATCTGACTCAAACCCTCCCAGGAAACATGTGTCTCAGCTCCAGCTGGCCTCTGCACAGTAGAAGCTTGACACCAACCCAGTAAACACGATGCACTGTGTGAGAGACCTGCCACTCCAGGCCCCAGGGCAGCCCCTGGCTGTCACAGCCAGGCAGGGGACCAGGCAAGAGACCAGGCGCAGAGCTATGGCTCTCGCCCAGCCTCTCCGGCTGCCCCAGCCCGTACCGAAGCAGTGCTCCCAGCAGCTTGGTGACGTTGTCCGAGGACTGGATCACGATCACAGGCTTGGCAAGAAGCTGGGAAACATCCAGCTGCACCAGAGAGGAAAGCAACAGCCATCAGCAGGTCATGAGACTGGCTTAGGCACCCACCACCATGACTCTCCTACCTCCCGGATGGCATTCTGGTTCAGTGCCAGGATAAGCAGGGCTGACGCCCCCAGCACCAGGGCTCGCTTCATCTGTGGAGGCAGAGAGCAGAGGCTCAGAGGGCAGGACAGGCAGGAGGACAGGCAGCTGGACCTCATTCAGCTCCTGTCCCACTGCAAGGAGCAGGCAGCATCCGGTGCCTCTTTGCCCTGGCTGAAGGGCCCAAGGGACCCAAGAGGGGCTGGCACTGCCCGGGAGCCCTGTCAGGGCCCCCCTGCCATCAAGCACAGGGCAGGACCCCCGGCGTCTGGTGAGGAGACATCCCAGGAGGTGGCCTGTGGGCTTGTGACCAGCAAACACCACGGCAGTCCCTGGGCCAGGAGGAGAGTCACCTTGCTGACGACGACGGCAGTGAAGGACTCCTCCTTGGCACCCCGGGGGACCTCAGCTGGCTCCTCGCCCACGGGCACCACACCAATCCAGCTGTCAGCAGTGCCCAGCTCAGGCTCCGCGTCTCCCACCTGGGGGGCACAGCAGCATCAGCGGGGGCGAGAGCCAGGGTGGACGCCCGAGGCTCAAGGCACCCCCACATCCCTGGGTGCCCTGGGGAGCTGGGCACTGCACAGCGACAGGGACAGCAGCTGGGGTGACACAGGGGACAGGACCTGGCCCCTGCTACCCCCCATCCCTCCCTGCACCTCCACTCTGCCACTGGGCATCCCCGGCCAGTGGCACCCTCTCCCTGCTTGCCCTATTGCATCCTGGAGCCACCGCACCCCCGTGTCCCTCAGTGTCCATGGCCTCCCCACCAACCCCCAAGGCCCACTGCTCCCCCTGTCCTGTTACCCCCCAGTGCCCACTGCCCCCCAGTTCCC
>VFFE01007166.1:131009-157506 GCA_008921705.1 Burhinus oedicnemus | reverse complement strand
GACCCCCCCCTGTCCTCCCTAGGCCCATGCACAGGACCCCACACAGGCCACACGGGTGGGGGTGGCCATGGTGGACACCTTCGTCTGGCAGAGCCTCGCCTCGGTGGCCATCCCTGGCATCACCATCAACCGCCTCTGCGCCGCCTCACTGGCCCTGCTGGGAGCCCTCACCCGCTGGCCACTGCCACTCCGCCGGTGGGCCACCACTGCCCTGGGGCTGGCCGCAATCCCCCTCATCATCACCCCTATCGACAGGTACGGGGGGGACATGGAGACAAGCAGGTGCCACCACCCCATCCCCATATAGGGGGGACACAGGGACACCCCCCTTGGGAACAAGCAGGTGCCTCTACCCCATCCCTGAATCCCAGACCAGAACGCTTCTCCTCCCAGGGCAACTGGTCCCAGTATGGGGTCAGGGCTCTGGGGGGGGAAATCGGGTGACACCGGAGTGTCCCCACCCCAAAAGGATTTTGCCGGGGTCTGGCTGGGACACAGCCCTGCAGGGATGGAGATTAGCAGGAACTGAGCGGGGTCAGGCTGGTTTTGGTGGGGCTGGTGTCCTGGTGGTGTTGGGAACAGCTCCAGCCAGCCGCCACCTCATCACAGACCCCAGGACCCCACTGACCCCCTCTTCCCACCGCAGGAGCGTGGATTTCCTGATGGACTCCAGCCTCCGCAAGCTCTATGGGCTGCCAGGAGAGCCCCCGGCCCCACACTGACCCCCCTACTCTGGGGAAGCTGAGGCACACTGCTGCTGTTGGGGTGCTGTGACCCATGGACTGTGAACCCTCGCTCCGGTGACAGCCCTGGAGCGGCCACCCTGCCCCATGGCTGGTCCTAATAAAACATTTCAAGCCTGACCCTGCGTTGCACGATGCTTGGGTACCATGGCCATGCCAGAGCTGGTGAAGACCCATCGCCGTGTCTCCTCCTGGGGAGGGGACACATGGGTCAAGCTGGGTCCCAGCTGCTAGGGGATCTCCACGCCCTGGGATGTGGAGGTCAGGGGGTCAGCAGCTCTGGTCACCCACCAGCACCCACAGGTCCTAGCTGGAACCCCTCCACATCCCTTCACAGCCACTACCAGCCTCATGGACCATCCTGGGGACCATTCCCAAGGAGCTGCCACTATGCCCGAGATCTTCAGTGATGCCTCCAGGGACCCAAATTCCTCCAGTCAGGAGCCACCACCCCCAGCACCATGGGCTGCAGCCATGTCACCACACGTGGAAGCCACACTTGTTACTCTTGGCAGGTACCACCAGAAGATGTGGCTTCCAGGTGTGGTGGCATGTCCTTAGCCCATGGTGGCATCCACATGGTACCACCAGGAGCAGCTTTAGGGAAAAGAAAACCACCTTTTAATGGGGAGGATGGGGGTCACCGGCTCACACCAAGCTCTGTGCCAGGCTGCAGCTACCACAGTCTGGAGCTACCACATCCCCTTTCTCCGGCTCCCTGGGGACCAAAGACCCCACCACACTCTGCATGAAAGGGACACTGCCACCTCAGCCGCCGTTGTCCCCACCGGTGCCCGCCCAGGCGCCAGACAGCCAAGGCCAGCCCCAGCAGACCCCCCCACCAAGGTGACTGCGACCAAGGTGCTGCCCACCAGGGCCAGTCCGGCCAGCAGGAACCTCTTCACCGTGCAGCACGGTGCTGGGGACAGCAAAAAAACCCAAAAACAAACAAACAAAAAAACCCCACACGCAAATGAGGGGTTCAGAGGTTGCTTCAGCACCTGGGATGGTGGGTTTGGGACCATGGGGTGACGTTTGGGGTTGTCCGCTCACTTTCATACCATGGCACCTTCTTCTGCACCAGCAGTGGTCCAACCATCTCCCAGTGGAGTGTCCCCTCTCCCAGGAACCCTGCAGGAGGACACAGCCTGTACAGCCTGTCCCAGGCCAGGATTCCCCCCAAGACCCCAAAACCATGCAGGGCCATCACCTCCCAGTCCCGGTACTTGGCAGCTCTCTGGGAAGGGTGTCACCAGGGGTACAGCTGGTGTCACAGCCGTGGCACAGGGCAGTCCAGGAGGAGTCCTCTGCATTGTGCCAGCTGGGAGGAGAGGACAGAGCTTGGGGGTCTAGGGGTCCCCAGCCTCCACCCCAAGACCCACGTGGTGCCGTGCCAACAGGTCCCTCCAGCCCTGCAGGTCTTGGCCACCCCAGAGGGGTCTTTTTTCCCCCACCAGCACCTCCCCAATTCATCTCCACCCAGAGGGACCCACCAGAGCTGGGACATGCAGTAACGCTACTCAGCTACCGTGGGAAGAGGTGGCATCTAGACCACAGTGGGGTGGCTTGGTCCCCCAGATGGGGGGACCCCTTGCCCAGTGGTTTCTGCTCCCAAAGCAGCCATGGGTGGTCAGGTCCTGGGGCACAACCAGGGAGCCTGTGGCAGGGCTGAGCTTACCTGGCTGTGGCTTGGCTGTAGAAGCAGGACCTGGCACTGTGCCCCCAGGTGCCCGTGGGGCCCAATGCCATCAGCAGGCAGTGCACATAGACCTGCCGAGACATCAGCCCCGGGCAGGGCATGCCACCACAATATCCTTCCTCAAGGACCCTGCTCTCCACCCAACCCCATGGGCTTGAGACCACCCCAGCAGGGAGCAGGATGCCCCAGGTCATCCCCAGTAGGACCTCCATCCCACCACCAAGGACATTACCCCAACCTCACCTCCTCCTCTTCGGGCTCATCCTTCAGGACAGGGGCCAGGATGGTGAGCTGGAGGGCAGACATCCCTCTCTGGTGCTGGACAGGCATGCTCCCCAGCTTCTCCCCGAGTCAGGAGAGCAACACAGGGACATTCCCAGGCTGTCTCCAGATCCTGGACATCCATCCCCATCAGGACGTCTTGCAGGACCTCTGGGTACCTGGAGCAGCAGTCCCCACCTCCCGCCCAATGGGCACTGACCCATGGCTGGTCACCACCATGAAGACCCTCCTGGAGTGTCCCAGCTGCTCTGAGCTGGTCCCGTAGCACTGGTCCACATACATCTTCAGGGAGATGCCAGGGCTGAAGTCAATCCTGGCCTCCAGGCAGATGGCAGAGCCAGGGCTGAGCACCAGTGGCTTCTTCATGGCACTGGTGTCCCCTAAAGGAGAAGGGAGGGTGGGCTCAGTGTGACATCCCTGAGCCCATCCCACCACAGATAGAGACATCAGAAACATCCCAGACCACTATGCATGAGGTGTCTTCACCTGCACCTCCATGAAACACGTGCCTGCCCACAGCTGCCTCAATTTCAGAGCCCACCTCCTGTCCCTGGAAGCCAAGGGCTGTCCTGGCTCTGTCACCCCAGTTTGGCTTCCCTGCCTGCTCTCTAGAGCTACAGCACCTTCCTGGTCCTCCCATGGAGCTGAGAAGGACCACGTCACCCATCAGAATGACAAGGGGCAGCTGACCCCCAAAAAGCTGATCATGGAGTCAAGCACAGAATGGGGAACATCTCAAAGCACCGCAATCCAAAGACCTACACCCTCCACAAGATTGGGAGGGATGGTCCCACAGGGATTGCCACCTTCTCCTGGTGGGCCCTAGTGCTGAGAGCACTCATTAGAAAGCACCAGGTGCTGATGGTCAAGCCCCAGGTCTTGGCTGGACCCATCCTATGGTCTCATCCCCCAAAGTTGGCACCCAACACAAGACCCAAAACACTCACCATCCAGGAGGCTCAAGGTGAAGTTCATGCTAGGCTCCTCAGAGAGTGGGTGAGCACGAGCCCCACCAGGCACGGTGGCAGTGGCAAGCACTAGGGCTTCGGCCCTTGTCCCCATGCCTGAGGACACCACTGAAGCTGCCACTGTGTGATCAGAGGATGCTGAAGCGGCTGGAGCCATGGTGGTCCCTGCAGCAAGGGGAGGGTTTAGCCAGAAGGGCTGAGTATGCAGCAGCTGGAGCAGCATGTTCCAGGTCCTCAGATGTCCCTGGGACTCGTGGAGGGCAGGTGGCAAAAGCACAAAGGAGGGGAGAGCACCCAGGAGCTCAGCTGGGTCTAGGCACATCAGGGTGCTCCTCCATCCCCAGCTCCTCCAGCCAGGGCCTCCCCTGGTCTTGGCGGCCAGGCCCTGGCATGGGACCGCTGTCATCACTGTAGTGGTGGGTGCTGGAGGAGGCGGTGCTCCACAAGGGTCTCCACAACACTCCCAAAATGCAAGGTTAAATGTCCCCAGCCACCTCAGTGCCAGGCATGCCTGGGAGCAGACAGGCTGCACCAAGAGCATTCTCCAGTACTGTGACTCTGGCTGAAGCTGAGGACAGACCAGGAGCTGCTCATGAGATGGGAGACCATTGCCAGCAGCCATGTATCTCAACAGTGGCTCTAGTATCCCCAACCCAAGCCAGGTCCCTGCAGATCTGCAGGGACCTGGAGGCACAGGGAGCTCCTAGGAAAGCCCCCTTGCTCCAACCCCACACCTCCAGAGCACAGAGTCATTTTAGGAAGGCTCCTCTCCACCAAGAGGATCTACACCAGCAAGTCCAGGAGGGCACCAGGCAAAACCAAGGAGCACCCACCACCCTCCTGCACCCAGACATGGGTACCACCATCCATGTCCCCCAGTAGAACCAGTGGGAGGAACTGAGGGGAGCAGCCAGGAGATCCCAACCCCACTCACCTGCCACTCCTAGCACAGCCCCGCACACCAGCGCACACCAGCGCACACCAGCACATCCTCACCCTCAGCAAGCAGCAGCCCCAGCACCTGGGGGCCTTTAAAGGCCATAGCTGGAGGCCAATGGGCCCCAGCTGCTGCTGCTGGGGTTTGGGGATTTGCTTGATTTTCTCTGCAGCCAATTGGCAGCCCCACACGTGGTGCTGGTCCTACACACCATCCCAGTCCCATCACAAGGATCTACACCCATCGCTCAGTCCCTGTTCCATCACACAGTCTCAGTCCCACCACTCAGCCTGGTCCTGGGCAAGGTCCAGGTCCCACTGCATGGTCCCATATTCACCAGTTAGTCATGGACCTCTGTACAGTGCTGATCCTACCATGTAGTTTTGGCCCTGTGTACGGTCCTGGTCCAACCAGTTTGCCCTGGTTCCAGTTGCACCACATGGTCTAGTCCCACTACTCAGTCTTGGTCCCCATGGATGTTCCTGGTCCCACCTCATAGTATGGTCCCACCTCATGGTCCTACACATGGTCCTAGGCCCACCACTCAGTCATGGTCCCATGCATGATCCCAGTCCCATCACACAGTCCTGGTCCGCAATGCACCGTCCTTGTCCCATTATGGTCCTGCTTGCAGCCCCTGTCCCACCATGCAATCCTGGACCCATAGTCCCAGTTTGGTCTCATTTATTGAGAACAAAAGCCTGTAGGAGGAGGCTGCTGGGTGCTGGGATGGGGGACTTGAGCAGGAGGCCTTTCCTTTCACCCTTTGGCCCCAGGCAAGCACAGAGCTACTGCTCCCCACCCCAGGGCTCACTGCCGGCCGCTTTCCAGGACAGAGAGCCCTGGGGGCGCAGGCAGCCCAGTCATGGGCAGCAGTTTGGCCACAGTGAGGACAGAGCCCTGGTGAAGCACACGTCTGTGGCTCCTGCCTGTCTCAGATGGCCCCAAAACTCCACCACAGCCCCCTCTGTATGGGGTGACCTAGTGGCCTGGGCACTGAGAGACACGGGGCAAGTCCCCAGAGGGATGTCATCCCAGGTGGGCTGTGCAGCTGACCTACTGCCTCAGAAGGGGCTTTTCCATCCCCCCATCTGAATAGGGAACTGGTGGCTGAGATGGGATTTGGCACCTGCTCCCAGCAGGAGACCTCAGCATGTCAACGGGAGACACCCGTGGACCTCAGGGAGGTGCCCCAGGCTCTGTGTCCCTAGCACCCATCCCAGTGACTGTGAGCAGCATCATGCACAGTTGAGTTGGTGGCCCCAGAGCCATCAGAGCTTGTGTCCATCCTGGTACTTCAAGTGCTGGTGGTTCAGCTGGAGAAGTACCGGGTACAAGTCCTGGGGCCACCCTTGAAAATGGGGTGCATCCACCAGCATCAGAGCTGGGACCCAGTGGCACGAGTGAGTTGTGTCACCTGTGATGGCTGTCCCATGGGTCTGGTCTCCCTGAAAAACCAGCAGACCCTCCTGGTGCCATCTGCACACCAATGAAGTCCCACACCAGCACCCTGCAGCACAGGCGGCTCTGCAGGGACAGTGGGGACGAATCTCACTGCGTCACTCATGCTGGGGGTCTGAGACGTTCCTCAGTGCTGCCCAGGGGACATGGGGCTCCCCTGCCCCAGGACTGATGGGGACAGCAGAGCTGGGACCCCCAGGGGCTGCCAGGCCAGAGGAGGAGCTGGCCCCCTGGGAGGAATGGGGACCAGCAGAGCACCCTGCTGCAGCCACACAGCCCCATGCCAGGGGTCAGCGCAGGGAAGTCCCCATCCCTCCCACCTCCTGGAGACCAGCTGGACCATTCTTATATTAAAAAATGCCAAATATACAGTTATCTTACAAAAGTAGATTTGCATTTTTATTTCTGGTCCTTACAAAGGGAGCAGAACACGGGCTGGGGGGTCAGTGGGGGTCCCTCTGCCATGGGTGCCACCTCTGTCTGGCCAAGGCCGCTCTTGGCAGGACGCAGCATTGCCGGTGTCATCCAGCCCAGCCAGGACACTGGAGGACTGTCCCCCCCATGGCAGGGGGGGATGGGACACGCAGACCTTGTCCTTAGCATCCCCCCATGCCCAGGGGATGGCATCACTGGGACAGCAGCCGTGGTACCCCACTCCCCATCTCCTCCCCACACTAGTTCTCACCAGCCCCCATGGGCCTCCAGGGATGTCCCCTGTAAGGACTGGGGCCCCAGGGCCCTCTAACCAGCATAATGAGGGGCTGGGAGGGGACATGCTGTGCAGACACCCTTCGTCCATGGGGATCATGAGCCTGTTGATAAACACCAGGGCTTTTGGGGTGGGTTTTCCATTCTCCAAATGGCTCCAGGTGGGTGGCTCTGGGGCGCAGCCTGCCACGGACTGATGGCTGTGGGTGGGCTGAGAATGTGCTGCGCTCATCACATCCATGGGCCGGAACTCACTGGAGTGGTGCAGCAGGCTCCAACCCACAGCCCCAAAACCAAGGCTTGAGGGAAATGGGGTGATTCAAGGAGCTCCTTGGGGTTCGGGTTCCCTGCTGGCAGCTCTGCCCACCCCAGGCAAGGAGAACTCCCTGCTGCCACCAGCTATGCACAGCCCTGCCCGCACTGCCCATGCCCCCAGCAATGTGGTGATGGATGTCCTGCTCCTGCTGTGATGAGGCCACATCCTTCATGAACACCTCCTCTGGCCTTTCTGTGGGGAAGGAAGAAGTGGATCCTGCTGGAAAACCCCACCCCTAAACCACCAATCCTTGACCCCTCAGAGGCAGGGCGGGAAGCATAGGCTCTGATCTCCCTGACGGTGGGTGACAGCAGTGTCTCCACAGGCTCCTGCCCTGGTGGAGGCTCGGCAGAACTGTGATGGAGAGTCCTCCGTCATTTCCAAGTGCCAGAGCCTCCAGCTGGTTCTGCTCACGTCCAACCAAAAGACACCATGAAGTAAGAAAAAGGAAAGCACCTTGTTCTTCCCTGGGGAAAACGGGGCGCCCACTGTCCCCTACCACTTCAGGAAGTCCCGCACGCGGCTCCACAGCTTGGTGATCCAGAGGTTGACGCCCAGGTCAGTCAGGTACTGGATTTCGGGTGTCAGCATCTTGCGGCAGAGCTTCTGGTGCTTCTTGTTGATCTTCTTCTTCAAGTTGTAGCCCAGGATGGACTTCTCTCCCAGCGGCTGCCAGGGTTGCATGGAGGACTCCTGGATGGCGCTGGCATCCACAGGGTGTCCCCCATCGATGCAGATGCTCTTCATCTTCTCATTCTCCCGCTGCAGCTCGGCCACATCCCTGGCCATCCGCTCCCTCCCATAGGCCTCCACCTTACGCCAGAAGGTGGCATTAAAATAGCGGTAGAGCTTGGCATCAATGAGGTTCCAGGAGGTGGCCTTCTCATAGAGCTCAGGTGTCAGCCTGGAGACGGGGGAGCCCTTCCGGGCGTTGAGCTTGAAGTAGAGGACATCCTCCAGCTGCCAGCACAGCAGGTCCTTCAGCAGCACCAGGGACTCGTCGAAGTACTCGAGCAACATGACGAGGTGGAAACGGTGATCTATCTCCTGGATGTGCTCCTCCACCAGTGGGCTGTTAGCATTCATGTTGTTGTCATAGCCCAAGTCAAAGAAGAGGAGGTTTTGGAGGTAGTGAGCATTGAACCCGTTGGGGTCGTAGTAGTGCCAGGGGTCCCGGAGGAACTCTGCCAGCTTGTCCTCCCCCGTCAGCTTCCAGGTGAGAGGGATGACGCGCCCAAAGTAGTGGAAAGAGGACTCAAAGAGGTAGGCAGGGTCCCGCAGCACCGTCACGAAGGTGGCATCCGCTGGCAGGAGCTTGCGCACCTCCTCATAGTGGAAGCGCATGTGATTGCAGATGATGTTGAAGCATGCGCCCGGCTGGTAGTGCTGCACCTGGTTGCGCTCGAAGTAGGAGGGGTAGTAGAAGTCATTGCGGCCATTGGGAAAGGCGAATTTCAAGCGATGCTTCTCCCCAAAGCGGAAGAGGATGTTGAGGATGGTGCTGCTGGCTGTCTTGTGCGTCTTCATGAACATGATGTTCACCTTCGGCAGGCATCTCTGTCCCAAAGGGCTGCCCGTGCCATTGGCCACTGCCAGCGCCTTGCCAGGGGCTGGGTAGGAGCAGGAGGAGGGGATGGTGATCCTGGTGGGAGGAAGAGACAGGATGTCACGGTGAGGGCAGCTCAGCCAACATGGCCCAGCCACCGTGAAGTCTCGGCCATTTTCTTTCCTGGAGGAGATGGACCTGGGGACAGGCGTTGGACCTGGGGACGGGTTCTAGACCTGGGGATGAGTCCTCACCCTGCGGATGTGTTCTGGACCTGGGGACGGGTTCCGGACCTGGGGATGAGTCCTCACCCTGCGGATGTGTTCTGGACCTGGGGACAGGTGCTCACACCCACCAGGCTCCCTGGCAGAGATGAGCCCGGCTTCGGGCAGAGCCCCCTTTGCCCTCAGTCATGTGCCCAGTGGGACCAGGGCACCCACCTGACAGGAGTTCCTCAGCAAGCAGGGCAGAGCCCACCACCCTCATGAGTCCCGCAGTGTCAGGTGCACCTCCAAGCCACCAAACCAAGCTCATTCACTCTCTGGACAACCCCAGCCACTGAGGGTGTGCCACTACAGGGGTCTTCATGGTGGCCAGCTCCCACCAGCATCAGTGCAGCCCAGGCTGGTGGTCCCCAGCCCTCTCCACAGGCACGGCTGTGGTGCTCTTGGTGCAGGTGATGTTGAGACCTGCATTGAGATGAGCTCTCCGTGGCCATAACTCCACAAACAGGAGCTGACAAGATTCTTGCCAAGTCTGGAAGCTCTCAACCCATTGTGGGAGTCATGCAGGAGCCAGCACCCAACCAAAGAGGGAAATAATTCTAGAACACAACCCTGTAGATGAGCTCACGGGCCCTCGGGGAGCACGGAGAACAACTGTGTTATCTGAGATGGCTGGAGCAGGGAACAGAGGCCAGTGTCAAGTGACTTTGGACACCATTAATGAAGTTGCAAAGATGGTCCTTGATAACGCTCCCATCCGGCAGTGCAGGGGAGCGCAGGTCAGCATGAAACACCTGTAAGTGGATCTCTTTTATAAGCCGAGAGATAAATTTAATGCCAGGAGGGACGGCCTTACTGAGCACCGGCTTTTGCCAGGACAGGTACCAGGAAGGATTTGAACCTACCTGTGCCCATCTCTGTGGGTGAGAGTTTACATGTGGCAGTGCTCTGGTTACTCTTGAAGGACAAGCCCTTGGTAAAGAGCACCCGAGTAACTGCCTCGGCTCTGCCTGCTGCTCCTGGCTGCTGGGGAACACCTCCCATGGTGCTTTTCCTTCTCCCAGGGGACACGAAGCCACAGTGGGCTCCTGCACACCCTTGTTCCCTCCATCGCCCAGGAGCTGAGCACCAGCTGCCATTTTGCAGTGGGCCACCCCGGGGTGAATGTCCCCAGCTCCCCGGGGAGTTGGGGTTCACCTTTCCTCCCATCCATGGGATGGACGCAGTCTCCAACAGGAGGCTATAGGAAGGGAACATCTCAGTGTGAAGCCACCAGAGCCTGGAAAGCCCTGGGACCATCTCTGGTTGAGGGTGCGAGGTGTAAAATGGGGTGGCTGATCCGCTGGAGGACACACGTAGGGACCCCACACTCACTCTGTCACATTGACTTGCAACGGGGGGACGGCGTAGGAGTAGAGCAGCAGCATGAAGCTGGTCAGGAGGGTCCCCAGGATGAGCCCCTTGCACATGGACCTCCAGTGCTTCCCATGGTGCAGCATCCTGGTCACCTGCAGCTGGCAGAGAGGAGAGCCGTTAGCACTGGGAGACAGGGAAGCAAATAAGGCATGGGTACATCTTGTGGGCATGGAAAGTCCCAGGAAGCATCTCATTGGGCTTTTCGGTGCTGGCACTGCCAGGAGAGAGACGAGTGAGCATCAGGTGTGTCCCCAATGGTGGGCACCCTTTGCCTGCCTTGAAAAAAACCCAAAGCAACTCCCATGCCCAGCGCAAGAGCAGTCGGAGAGGCTGTGGGGCTGGAAACGGTGGGGAGGAAGGAGCTGTGCCATGGGGCAGCCCAGCTGCAGAGCGGGCAACCTCTGCAAGGCAGCACCAGCAGCTCCCCCAGCACTGAAAAATCACTGACAGGGGCAGGAGCTTTCCAAGGGGGGCTGGAATCCCTTTTCCCAAGAAAATCTCCATGCTCCCAGATCAGGAGCTGGGCAAGCTCGGGATGTATCAGGTGCTGTGACATCTGCCCAGTGCAGCTTTGCCTGCGTCTCCTAGCCCCTCCAGCAGCACGGGCGCTCAGCTCCCCTCCGGCCACCTTTGGGTGGCTCAGGGTGGGGGCTGGGGGGGATGCAGACCTGCCAGGGAAGGGGGGCCAGAGCAGGATGACCCCCCTCCTCCCCACACACATGTAAAAATGCACATACATACACATACATGCATGCACAATTGCACATATACATGCACACGCATACACACATGCATGTGCATGTACACATCAGGACACACACGTCATACACACCTGTGCCTGCAAGCACACACTGGGACACCGACACACATCTCTGCATGTTCACGCGTGTGCATGCACACACAGGCATGCGCTTCTGTGCATGTTCATGCATCCACGTGCACACATGGGGATGTGTACACACACACGTATGAACTAATGCATTCCCTATATACACAAGGACACAGACACACAAATGCATGCACACACATGCACACACACACAGAGGGACACAAGCACCCCACCCTCCACCCCCCCATCTCTGCACACTCATGCATGCAAAGGGACACAGACACACATATGTACACACATCTACACATCCTGATGCATGCCCACATACACTCAAGGACACTGACACACGCATGTCTGTACATGCTCATGCATTCACATGCAGGCACATGCATGCACACTCACACACATGCATGCACATCCATGTGCACATGCATGCACACAGACCCTGCAGCAGTCCCCCCCCTCCCTGGTGATGCTTTCCCCCCGCAGCCCCCTTTCCCCTGCAGCACCTGCCCCACCGCTGCTGCCACTGCTTGCAGGGGCACAGGGGACACCGGCAGCTCCGGCATGCCAGCCACCGCATTGCAGCAGGGCTGTCCTCTGCAGCAGGCCAAGGGGACGCGCTACCCGTGACCACGGTACCCACTCTCAGGGAGCTGTGAGCAGAGCCCAGCGGCTGGGAGCACCCCCAGAGCCGCCAGGCAAAGCCCCAGGTGACCCCCCCCCCAGCCCTGAACCCCTATTTAGCAGCTGGGGGAGCAGCATTGTCTCCCACTCACTCCCGCTCGCTCTGGCTGCCCTGGCACCGCTCTGGCACCCAGGCATCCTTCGGCCAAGGCTGGCCGCGCTTCCGGCTGCTCACCAAATAACACCCCAACAGTAACGCCCCCAGCCCCCCCATGCCTGCCACGCCATTGCCCCCTTAGAGCCTTGTAGCTCCAGCAAATAATTCAGAGAGAGCAAATCCCGGCTGGCAGAGCTGTGGTTTACACCCACCCACGTTTTACACCCCACGTAGCAAAGACACCCCTCCTCCTTGGGATTTCTACACTAAAGCCCAAGCAGAAAGGTTACCTGGCTGGTGCGAAGGGTCCCCGAGACACGGCAAGCTCGGCCCGCGGCTCCCGTCTGCCTCCTGCTTCTCTCCAGCCCCCCCCCGCTCACCTCCTGCCACTGAGATTTCCAGCTCGATGAATAATGAATGGAAAATGCAACCGGAGCCCCAGGCTGCGGCCGGGCGCTGGGCACAGCTCATCCTGGCACCCGGCACAGCAGCCGGGGGATGCTGGTGGGGTGGGGGCACCCCACAAGCACACCCAGGCTCGCCCAAGCACGCGCCCCCTGTACCCTGCAGCAGGGACCACTGGGTCAGGCAGGGCTGGCCACATCCAGCCTCTTCCCAGCCGGTTTTCTGAGCCACTGGCAAACGCGGCAGGAATGGCAGGGATACGGGGGAGTATGGTGTACCCGGGGCGGGGGGAGTGGATGGCTCTGAGCCGACACCAGAATCGCAGCATGGGTGTGAAGCCCAGAGGGTTTTGCAAGCCCAGAAGCAGCCAGGGTTTGGTCTTACACCATGCCCGTGATCCCGCCACGGTCACCATCCACAGCGCCTGCGTTGGCACAGCCTGGAAAAGCCACTTGGGCAGTGCCAGAGGGGTCACCTGCCTGCATGGGTGCTGCCGGCTGGGAGCGAAGCTGCATCCCACCAGCTTGCGAGCTGTCCTTGCCGCCGCCCCATGGGGCACAGCGCTGCCAGTGCTGGCACCCACCCTGCCGAAGTGAGCAAGCCAGCACCATTAACCTCTGTCTCAGCTGCCAGCCCGGCAGGGGTCCCTGCCATCCCCCCGGGGTGGCACAGCACCCTGACCCTGTGCGCCGGGATGCCAAAGGGATGTCTTGCTGCACCTAGGCAGGCTCCCTTGGGGTGGTGCCGGCAAACAGTTCCCAACCCAGTCACTCTATTGACTTTGCCTTAAATGAGTGGCTTAATTATTAATAGCTTGCCAGGAGAAATGTGGCAATCGAGGCATTTTTCCTGGGGCTCCCATTAGTGCGGGGCAGCTGCAGCGACAGCTCTCAGCCAGCCAGTTGAAATTCCCAGCCAGAGGATGCAGCTGCACTGGCCATTTGCCCATGGGTCACCCCCAGGACAGCCCAGGCCGCACCTCTCTGCAGCCCTGTCCTCATGTCCCAGCAGCTCCCTTGGTCCCTGGGGACATCCCTGAACCTTCTTTTGGGTTTTCCCTATAGCCACCATACACGAGGCACATCCACCCGCCTCCTGCCCCTCCTGCCCCTACAAGCCCACAGGCGTGCTCTTTTTTTTTTCCACGTGCCCAATTTCATGCAGGCAGGGTGCTTCCTACTCCCCTGTCCCCCTTGCGCACCCCCCATGGGTGCAAACACCCATCTCCACATGTCCCCTGGCACCCTGCCCCATAGAGCTGCCCCCCAAAGCATCACCTTTTCATTTGCTTAAGCTGCTCTCGGCGAGCCGTCCCTCTCCTCTCCTGGGCTGGCCGGAGTGCAGGGGGAGCGGGTGGCACGGGGCAGGGGTGCTGATGCTGCTCCGACATGGAATAAGCTCGTCCTGGGCAGCTTCCCCACAAATGTCAGCTTTTCCGAATCCTCCCCACCGGCCGCAGTCCTTATGGCATCACTGGGGTCCTGGCCCCGTATTAATGGCCTGGGGAGGGGGAAAAAGAGAGAGAGAAATGAGAGGTGCTGCCGAGCGGGATGTGGGGCTGTGGCTGGGCACTGCCCAGCTCCCCTGGGACAGCCGGGCCAGGTCCTGGGTGCCTGCTGCCACCCCCAGCCTCCTGTCTCCCCACCCACTCCCTGCGGCACAGAGGAGGCATTCAGCTCACTGCCTGCCAGCGCTGAAAACAAGGGGGCTGTTTGTTTCCATCTGCGGTGCCGGCCTCAACGAGGACATTGTCACCACAGGCCTCATGCCCGGCCCCTGCACCGCCATGCCACCGCCAGCCCCCAGCCCGGCATGGCCAGCATCTGTGGTGGTGGGACCCAGGGTGGTGGGGTGCCACCAGCTGAGCAGGTGACCATGGCTGTCCCTTGGCAGTAGCACTCAGCTGCCCTCCTCCCTGTGGGGCCAGATCTCACCAGCCACCCTCGTCCTCCTCCCGTGGGGATGGCTCATGGCCGGGCTGCCACCTCCCGCAGCTGGAGCTCACCTCGGGGTGGGGAGTGCCGCAGCCCCGACCCAGCTGCCTGCTCCCTGAGGTGTCCCGGCGTCGCTCTGTCGGCTCCTCTCCATCCTTCCCACAGCCTCCCCCTGCTCTCCGTCCCCGCTGCCTGCAGTATCTAAACGGCTTTTATGGCCTTAATAGCAGCAATATTTGTGCTTCCCCACCCTCTGCACAATAACTGCAGAGCCGCCACACTCCTACTGGCCTTTCCCCCTTTCCCCAGTCTCGCTGGCTGCATTGGGACTTTGGGTGTCCCTGGGCACCCCAACTGTGGAGCACTGCCACCCCCGGGGTCCCGTCCTGCCACAATGTGGCTGTGCCCAGGGGGGTGAGCGGGTCCTGCGGCTGCACTGGGGAGGGCTTGGCACCATCCGGCACCCTGCTCGTGCATCACCCCGCAGCAGGGCAGAAAAGGGGCCATTGTGTGCCTGAATCCGCTGCTGGCACTTCCCACCACCCTCAAAGCTGGCTGGCTGCTGCTAAACATGGTGACAGCCCAGTGCGCTTGCTCAGGCAGCCAAGCGAGTGGTAGTCGTGCCAGCATCCAGCGCCCCAGGGCTTGGCCTGTGGCATAACCACAGGGCAGCTCAGCTATGCCTGGTACCCACTCGAGTCTTCATCCACGCCAGAGGTTCCGGGCTCGTCCCCACAGGGCTTGGGGTCACCCTGCCAAGCCCCGGGCACGCAGGCAGCTATTGCCCCATCGCAGGCAGCTGCCACATCCTGCCCTGCCTCGGCGGGACTGGTTCTCACCCTGGGGTTAACCTGCGCAACACCCGGGCAGCCTCTGCCGGCGCCAGGGGACAAGAAAAGCCAGAATATCCTCCATCATTGCAAGGAGAGGGACGAGGAGCCACCGCCTCCCCACAGGCACTGGCCCTGCTGGCATGTCCTGGCTCGCCTGGGATGGGCATGTCCCCAGTCCTGGACAAGGGATGCCATCTGGCTCCTCAAAACTACAACCCAAGTGTGTGCTGGCCATGCATGGGAGGAGCAAGCAAGTGTGCAAGCAAGCACAAGCGAGTGCAAGCACGCATGCTCACCAAAAAGCAATGCCGGGATGTGCCCGCCTGCCCCGCGGGAGGCAGAGGCTGCTGCTGGGATGGGGACGGGAGACTTGTCCCTACTCAGAGGCAGCGTTAACACCTGAGCCCTGGCTGGAGTCATGCCTGGGATTTATAGCCCATCTCTTCCCTCTAGCCCCAGGCCCATTTGTCACAAGTAATGGCCGCTGCGTGAAATAACCACGACACCAAGTTAAATAACACCCCCAGTGCTGCCGCCTGCTCCAGCCACTCACCTTTCCACCCCCTTACCTGGATTTGCCCTGGAAACAGCGGCATTGGGGCAAGGAGCTGTCCCACCCCCGCTCCCCAGGACAACTCTCCTAATGTTTCCTCCATTTTTTGGGGGATGGCGTAGCGAAGGGTTTCCAGCTGGAAGAGGACTGCAGTGGCCAGGATGCAGCAGCTCAATAAAGGAATGCTTGCAGCCTCAGGATGCAGGGACTGCATTGCCCCGTCTCCTGCACCCCACGGGGTGCAAACAACCCCCAGGAAGGCTCCATCATGATGTCCCCCAGCCCCTGTCCCCCCACCTGGGAGCAGGCAGAGTGAATCCTCCAGGATTTGGGGGTACAAACAAAGCACTCACGCCGAAAACTGCAACCACCAGGGAAGCACGCGCTGGAGCTGGGGATCAAGAGGAGTTTGGTGAGAAGCACGAGCGGCTGGTTGGAGGGACAGGCAGCAGCACCACGGCAGCACACCCGGGCTTGTCCGAGTCGGACACTCATCAGCCAAGTGCAGCGTCAGGCACCTTTATTGTGTGGAAAAGCTGTCATTAGTGCTGGCAAAGGAGGAGGAACTGGTGACTGTCAGGGTGGTGTGACCAGTTTGTGGTCACCCAGCCCGGCAGCGGGGCTGCTGCCTGTGGCCGGCTCTGCCTGCTGGTTCCACTGCCTGCTCTTTATCTGCCACCCCGGTGTGAGGACATCGCCACCCCACAGCCTTGCTGGGCTGCGGTGCCTGCCAGTGCCCGGGAGTGAATGTCCAGTGGCTCCAGTGGGGTTGGGAAACTCCATTTGGGATCTCCAGCCCCATGGTGGAAGCTCAACTCTGCGTGCAGCCCCAGGAGCTCCTGAGTGGTCCAGTCCCCTTCTTTTCCAAGAGCTGAAGTCAAGGAAGGGAGGGAAAAGGCAAGGGGGGTGGGGTGGGGAAAGGCAAAAACAAATGAAAAAAGGAGGCAAAACCCTCCTAGCTGCCCAAAGGAAAAAAAAGAGGGAAAAAAAGGGGGGAGGGGAGAAAAAAAAAATAAAGAAAAAAGAAAAGAGAGAGAAAAGGAGGGAAAAAATAGGAAAAAACAAGACGAAATTAAAAAAGAAAAAAGAAAAAGAGAAAGAAAAAGAAAAAGGCGGGCCATTTTCAAGTTCCCTGGCTCTACTGTTGCCCGCTCACTGCTGGGGGCTACCAACCCCTGGGGCTGGCAGTGCTCATGGGAGTTCCCAGGCCAGAGCTGTGTCCCCATAGGAGTGCCATGAGGTGGCATAGCCTCCACCCTGGCTGGGCTGGGAAAGAGGGTGTCCGTAAAATCCCACGAGATGACGCAGCCTTCACAGCTGGGGCTAAGGTGTCCCCATAAAAGCCCCATGAGATATCACAGCCAGGGACAAGACGTACCCTTAAAAGCCCCATGAAATAACACAGCCTTCACCATGGTTGAGGACAACGTGTTCCCATAAAAGCCCCATGAAATAACACAGCCTTCACCACAGCCAGGGGCAAGGTGTCCCCATAAAAGGCCTCATAAGGTGGCTCAGCCTTCACCATGGCCACAGACAAGGCATCCCCCCAGAAATCCCACAAGATAATGCAGCCTTCACCACAGCTGAGGACAAGTGTGTTCCCATAAAAGCCCCATGAAATAACACAGCCTTCACCATGGCTGAGGACAAGATGTCCCCATAAAAGGCCCCATGAGATGACACAGCCTTCACCACAGCTGGGAACAAGGTGTCCCCACAAAAACCCCATGAGGTACCACAATGGTGTCCCCATAAGCCCCGCGAGATGACACAACATTCCTGCCCCAGCAAGGCCACCCTCACCAAAACCCTACAAAAACCCCACAGCGAGCCATCCCAGCCTGCAACACCCCTTCCCAACTTCCCAAATGAACCAGAAAAGGGAGAAAAAAATCCCATAAATATTGCACAAAACCAAGTGCTACCCTCCTCCTCTCCCCAGGAGGAGGACAGCCATGAACAGGCCTCAGGGCTGCATGTAGGCCCTGGTGAGGAAATGTGTGTGGGGCTGGCTGTTTTGGGAGAAGAAAAATGGGATTTAGGGGAAAGGTGGAGGGGATAATGCCGCCGATGCCAGGGCTGCTGACCTTTAGAGTGCATCGGAGGGGTCAGTGGCACTGGCATCAGCCATGGCAGCCCTAGTTTCTCCATGCATTACTTTATCTCAGCCAAGAGCCCCCAGATAACCTCTCCTTTACCCAAAAAATCAGTCTCCCTGGCCTCTTGCTGGAGGAAGGTGGGAGAGGGACAGCAAGCCCCAAAAAACTTTGCCTTGTACCTTTGCAGGCAACCCAACAGCGTCCCAGTGGGGTTGGAGGCACCTCTGAAAGTCACCTGGTCCAACCTCCCTGGTCATGATATCTTCACAGATGGAGATGCCACTGCCTCTCTGGGCAACCTTGTGCCAGTGCTTGGTCACCTTCATGGTGAAGAAGTATTTCTTGATGTTCAGAAGAACCTCCCGGGTTTCACTTTGTGCCCATTGTCTCATGTCCTGGTGCTGGGCACCACTGAGAACCTGACTCCGCCTTCACACCTTTCCCTTAGGTATTTATATCCCTTGATAAGACCCCCCTGAACCTTGTCTTCAGTCCCAGCTCTCATGCAGCCTTTTGTCCTAGGAGAGATGCTCCAGTTACTGCATCATCTTGGTGGCCCTTTGCTGAACTTGCTCCAGTATGTCCATCTCTCTCTTGCACTGGGGAGCCCATCGCTGGACACAGCACTCCATCAGTGGCTTCACCAGCGCCAAGGGGCAGCGTCATCTCCAGTAACCTCCTTCCAATACTCCTCATACAGCACCACTAGCACTTCTTGTCCCAAGGGCACATTGGTGGTTCATGGTCAAGTTGGTGCCCAGCAGGACCTCTAGGTCCTTTTCTACAGAGCTGCTTTCCAGCCTGGTGGCCCCCAGCACGTCCTGGTGCCTCGGCTGCTCCTCCCCAGGGGCAGAACTTTGTGCTTCCTCTGGTTGAACAAAATGGACTCAGAGTTGGCTCTCAGCAGCCAGCTGGGATGGAGCAGACCCTATCCAAACCTGCCACTGGGAGCAAGGGCTGGCAAAGGATGACAAGGAGCAAGGTGACAGCCACAGTGCCCACGGGCTGTGGCATCTGGAGCAGGGACCAGGCTCTGTCTCTTCTGTTTCACCTCCCAGCAGACATACCTACACCCGGTGCAGGATGAGGAGCCATCTCCAGCCCTGCACTGTGTCTAGGATGAACTGATCTGCGCCTCCTCCGTTGCGCCAAGCACGGAGCGTAGCTGTGCTGCCCCACCACAACCCGGAGGGAACAGACAACATAGGCCACCAGGGAAGTGTCACCTTCTTTAATTAAAAATAAAAATACAAGAGAAGTACGGCCTGACACGCAGATGCTGGAGGACAGCTCCAGACTGGGCAGAGGACAGGCTCCCCTCTGCCATGGGCTCCTCTCCATCAAGGCTGGGACAAAGCCCCGCTCTTTGTGCCAAGCCTCCAAAACATGCTGCAATGCCCTAACAAGCCGGGCAGCCCCAGGGGAGGTGCTGCTTTGCCATGAGGGCTTGACTCCTCCACCCAGCGCTGTGCAAATTCAAAAGGAACAATCCCCAAGGGACCAGCAAGAGCCCAGAGCTCTCCTTGGCATCCTCTTCCTTGCTCGCCACTCCCACAGGTCAGGAAGCAGAGGCGGCACCAGCATGAAAAGGACAGTCGTCCCAACACCGATCCTGCAGCCCAGCCCAGGACAGGCAGCAGCACTGGCAGAAGAGCCAAGGGAGCCCCAGGAAAGGCACGTTGGGAAGCCTATCTACAGATGGGAAATCTTTTAATTTGGCATTTCTGTCCCAAGAGCAAAGCTGAGGGTTTTTCACCCAAATGTGACGGTGTCTGCAGGGCGCAGTCAGCCAGCCAGCCCCTGCAGGGAGCCCCTAGGCCCCCTCACACTCGTCGCGCCTTCTTGCTTTTCTTTTTTTCCTCTTTGACGGCAGTGTCATGGGCTTTCCTCTTCGCAGCAAGTTTGTTCGCCTGGGGAGAAACCCCCAAGACCCACAGTCAGACCAGCCTGCAAGCACCAAGGGCTGCTCTACCCTTGGTCCCACCAAACCCTCCAGCTGTATGTGGGGGAATGGACCCATCTGCTGCTGCCTGCAACTGGGACATAGGGAGGGGCAGCAGCTTCACTTGCTGAGCACAAGCCATGGCCCCGAGGGAGCATGAGGAGCTCTGCTCTGCCAGGGTCGATGCTGCAGCCTGCTGATGCTGGACAAGAGGCTTGTAGATCCTCACCCTTACCCATCTTCACTCAGTGCCCTCACCAGGTACAGGGAGGAGCAGATGGAGCAGCCCAGAGCTGGCACAGTATTGTAAGCAGAGGCTGCTCCCTCTCCCCCAAGGTGGGGACAGACCCGGCTTTAGCAATCCGTAGCTGCAAGCCGATTTGGGAAGAGCTAGCACCAGGATACAGGCAAGAGTCCTCGGCCCACAGCAGCCCTACGCTCATACCTCTCGGACTTTGCGCTTCTTGCCAAACATGATCTTCTTGTAGAGATATTTCTCCCTTTTCTTCATCATCATGATGGCCAGACGCTTCTCCTCGCTTTGCTGCTCCTGCTCCAGGCGCTGCCTGTCCTCCAGCCGCAGCTTACCAGCAGTCACCTTCACAGGAAGCACCTGCGGGGAGATGGAGAGCTCAAGACCCTGGATGCCCACCACCCTTCCCCAGGGATACATGTTTCCATGCCATTCACTGGGTGGTCACGGGAGAGCTGCAGCACCCTCCAGACCAGGCGACAGATCCTGAGCGTGAATGGGAGCTGGAGCTCATGAACATGGGTCCAGGACACAGAATTGTGGTGGCTGCCGCAGGAGCAGCACAGCCACAGCAGACCCAGAACAGGGACTCAGCCGGGACACCCCACAGCGAGCAGAGCCCCAGCAGGGACAGAGCTCACCAGAGCTGCCTCCTCCTGAGGCTTCCACTCTGCTGCCAGGAACCATACCCTGTTGCTCTGAGTCTTCTGCTCTTCCATCTTCTTTAACTTCATCTCCTCTTCCCTTTCAGACTCATCTTCCTCCTCCTCCTCCTCCTCTTCTTTGTCATTGTCGTCCTCCTCTTCTTCCTCCTCCTCCTCACTCTCTTCATCTGCAGAGAGACCACCGTTACCAACAGGGGAGCAGTCACTGGCCCCAGAGCAGGTACAGCCCTGCCAAGGCAGCAACCCTGCCTGGCTCCTCAACAACTCCGACCTTGGAGCCTCGCATCACCTGGGTTCTCGCCCTTCTGCATGGCCAGCAGTTTTAGCTTCTCGGGAGGGATGTAGTCTCCTTCCTGCTCTGTCACGAAGGGTGAGAGGTGCGGGGGCAGCAGCACACCAGGGAAGTAGTCGGCCACAGGGAGGCACAGCTTGGCATTGACAGAGTCGAAGACCCACTGAGGTTGCAGGTAATACCTGCGGGGCAGAGGGACACAGGCTCAGCCTCTTTCCTCCCACCCCAGGCTCTGGAGCCCACGGGGCTGCAAGGTGGCAGCAGAGCAGGATGGGACAGCCTGCCTGTCCTGGTTTGAGTGACACAGGATTGCCTTCTCTTTCAGTAGTTTTACTTTTCCGTAAGGTCTCTTCTAATGCTTGGGAAAACTGCACTTTTAGAACACTCTAGTATCTGAATTTGTGACAATATTTGCTTTACAGCCAGCCATGGTGGGTGGGTGTCAAGGTCTCGGTGTTTTCGAGCTCCCCAGGTGCAGGATGAGGAGCGAGACCCGGGCACTTGACCCAAACTGGCCAAGAGGGTTATTCCATACCATGAACAGCACATTCAATAGAAAGTTTGTTGAGGAGTTCTCTCTCTCCTTTGATGGCGGTGATCCTGAGAGTTTCTTGCCCCAGTGCCGGAGCCCTGAGCCCTTCCCTTCCTCCCGAAGCTGCGGCACTCGCAGTGTCCCACATTGGCTGTCCCCTGCTGGGAGTGCACAGCTTCCCATGGATAGAATGGGCTGAGTATAATCCTGCTGTATTTCATATTGGTATTGGGATCAATATCAGTTCTTTAGTATTATTAATGAGTTACTCTTACTCTATTAAATCTGTTTATATTTCAGCCCTGGGGTTTCCTTGTTTTTCCCCGATTCCAGGGTGGGGAGGGGTCATCGGGCAATGGAGTAATTGTCTAAATGACAATAAATTGTTCTGGGTTCTTCAAACCATAACACCGCACCACAGCCTGCCTGGGAGCAGACAGAGCATGGGACGGCTCTGGGACAGCCAGGGACACCCGCTAGCCCAGGTGGCCATTCTGGAGACAGGCCACCTGCCACACCCACCTGCCAACAACCTGTTGCTCCACCTGGGGACGGTCAACAATCTGGTGGGTGATGGAGGGGTCACTCACGTCGTAGGTGGCACCAATGCACAGGGACTTGTCCCAGGAGACCTGGCCACCAAAGCACCTGCCAGCAAAACCCACCGAGGAGTCAGGCAGGCAGGAGGGGCCCTCAAGGTCATCTCACCCATGGGACATCAGGCAGATCAGCCTCCACAGTCCCGATAGAGAGGCTGGGAGAGGCCAGCACAGGGCAGCAGGGCTGCCAAGTGACGCCTGCCTACCATGTACCTGATGATGAAGGCCAGCGGCTCTCGAGGCACCTCCCTGTTGAGGAAGAAGCGTAACCCTTCAAACAGTTTTTTATGCTTCTCCAGGGCCTCCTGCTCCTTCTTCCTTGCATCCATCTGCTCCGCGGTCTCCTGCTCAGAGCAAAGCATTCAGCCTCCTCCCCACAGAGCCCCTGCCAAGCCTCTCTCTGCAAAGAGGGCTCTCAGATGCTGTCCTCATCCTCCCACCAGTCCCTCCCAGCACCTCACCAGGCCCTGATAGCCTTTGCCCAGCCACAAGACATACCACAGACAGGATCACCCAAAGCCAGGGCTGAGACCCTCCCCCATCAGGCTCTTACCCCCTCCGCTGGGAACTCATCCATCTCCACCTCATCCTCGTGGGTTGGTGCCACCACACGAGCCAGGCTGGCGCTCAGAGCGGACAGTTTCTGCAGCGGGAGGAGATCGAGAAGGTGTCATGCCCTGCCAATGCTTTGGGGATGGGAAAAGGAGCAGCCTCATGGAGGAGGGAGAAGGTGATTTCTCAGAGCAAGAGGTCAAAAGACCTCCTCCCAGGACTAGACAGACATTCAGCCTCCTCCATGTACTGTCCCACCTCACAGTACCCAGCACAGGGCTTTGGAGCGTCCCCCGCCATGCAGGGGGGAGGCCAGTAGGCCCCGAGGCCAAGCACACCTTCTCCCTTGGCCAGCATGAGGGGACAAGAAGTTTGGGACCAGTCCACTTCCCCATGCAGGGATCAGGCTCTGCTCCTCAACCCCTGCACAACGAGTGCCCCGTGCCAGGAGGGGGTCTGCAGTCAGTACACCACGGCCACACAGGGTCCTCCCACAAGGAGGTGGTGGGAGCAGCATTCCTCACCTCCAGGTAGCTCTCAGAATCCATGGCGTAGTCCTTGCCCTCCACAGGCTTCAGCTCAACATCAGCCTGGCTATCGATCTGGGGAGAAACAGAAACGTGGGGAAGCAGCTCCCAAACCCAGAGCCTCCAAACATCCTCCGCCCCCCCACTCCAAGACGTCCTCACTTCCCACCACCCACAGCAGGTGGCGCCACCAGGCTCGGGCCAGCATGGCATGTCCCCGGGGCAGTCAGTGGCCTCACCTTGGGGGGGTAGAGCAGGTTGAGAGAGTGGTACAGGCGAAAGTTGACGAAGCCCAGGAGGGTGGTGTAAAACTCTGTGAAGGTGGCCATCACACGGTAATCCACATCTGTGGGGTGCTGCAGGCACACGGTAAGGGTGAGGACCAGAGTCCCCTCTGCAGGGACAGGGTCCCGTCCCACCCGCACAGGGAGGAGGATCCTGCCCCCTTCACAGCAAGGTCTGGAGATCCATGGCCAGACCCTGGGCAGGGAGAGGTCTCCAGGCTGCCACCCCGCCGTGAAGGGACCTGCTCAGACAGATGGAGCACCCCATCCCATCATGGATGGGCACCTTGGTGGCTTGGTCCAGGGACTCTGCTCCTCCAGGTGAGATGTGCAAAGCCAGACAAGAGCAGGGCAAGGAGCCAAATCCTGGCAGGGACCCAGCCAGCCCCACAACAGCCAGAACTGAAGGAAGCGAGCAGCAATGCTGGCTGGGAAGGACATGGGTTGGCCGAGGAGATGCTGCAGGGTGAGCTGGGGAGAGGGCACTGCTATGACGCTGAACTCCTGCATGCCAAGGACTTCGGCAAGGCACAGCACAGCTGCGCAGCTGTCTGGCCATGGTGGCACCCACAGCTCTCCCCTTGCCCTGCCGCCTGCCTGGACTGTGCAGGGGATGCAGCAGAACCATCCTAGTAAAGGGTGTGGGGTCTGACTTGGCTCTTCCTCAAGCGCCACCAGCCTCATTCCTGCAGGTTAATCTTTAATTGCTGATTAAGGCCCATTTTAATAATTGACAAGAGGAAATAAGGAACCAGGGAGACTGGTACAGCCAGGCACAGGGGACACAGGTACAGCCATCCGGGGGGGGGTAGAAGAGGGTTGTGTCCCACACGCCTTCCCAGCTGGGCCAGGTACTCACATCGTGGGCGAAGGTGTAAGGGGTGATCCATGTGATGGACTGCCCCAGCACCTCAGCCTGGTAGTAGATGCCCTTGATGGAGAGGAAGACCTGTCAGGGAACAGCACAAGGGCTCAGGGGGACGAAGGCCGTGAGTGCTCCCTTGCCCCTGTCCTTGTCAACCCTCCCCCTGTCATCAGGTTCATCACAGGAGTGTCACAGATGGTCTGGCAAGACTCATTCCCCATCTGAAGCTGCCAGCTGGCCCTGTGCCCTCCTGGGGCACAAGTCCCCCATCTCCACGCCCCGCCCCAGGGCAGGGAAGGTCTCGGCCCTGTCCCTCCCTCCAGTGCCCACCTTGCGCAGGGAGCGGGAGGCAATGACGTAGTTGAGGAACTCCACGGCCAGGCGCCGGCAAAGCTGGATGGTCTGGATGTGGCACTTGCCTGTCCGTGGGAAGGTAGAGAAGAGGAAGCACATGGAGAGGGCATCGTCCAGATCTCGCAGCGCATCTATGAAGGTTGGGTACCTGTGCCCAGGCAGGAGGAGAAGGGGGAATCACACCCAGCCCGCATCCACTGAAAGCTACTGGAGCTGGTGGAGATCTTGCATGAGAAAGGACTGGGCACCATGGAGCACCCATCTCCTGCATGTCCCCCCAAAGCTGGTGACGCATAAGGATGGGGTGTCCTTCCTGAGCACTCAGGAGCCCACGGTCAGACAGGGACCTCCAAGCAGCTCCCTGGGGAACCAGGAAGCTCCCTGGGTGAGGGGAAGGCAACACCCCTGATTACAGGCTGGGTGTAAACAGGTTTTAGGGCACCCACAAGGACCGAGTGTTGGAGAGTCCCAGCCTGGACCCACCAAGAAGCATGCCTGGGGCCTGCAGTGCAGCACATGGCACTCCTCGGCCAGACAGATGAGGCTCAGACAAAAGCTGCAGGACTCAAACACTGCAGTTGGAAGACCACATGGCCCCAACAGCTACAGCAGCAGCGCAGCCACCATCTCCCCTCCCGAGCACAGAGCTTGTCAGGGCAGCGCCAGTCTTTCGGTGTAGTTTCTCTCTCCCCTCTCTGCACCAGCATAGCATGGTCCCAGGCACTGCCGGGACAGCGAAGAGACCTGCTAGAGCAGGTTACTTCCCTCCTGGGTCCTATCCTCTGTCATTGCCACCAAATTCACCAACTCTGTTGGCATGGCTCACCTTCCACCAGCCCTCCCTCCAAGGAAAACACCAGCTCTCAGCATCTTCCTGGAGATCCTGGAGCCATCTAGGATGGCTAGCCACTCCCTGCTCACTCATGCTTTGCTACAGCCAGCATGTAGCACACTACAGCCTTCTCCTCCAGCCCAGAAACACTGATTTCCATCAAAACTCCCAGAATATATATAGGAGGAGGATTCATAAAGAGGGATGGGCATGGCAAAGGCTCCACAGGGCTCCTCCCAAAAGAGTATGGCTCTGCGGGGACCTGGCTGGTGGCTCACCTCTCCTTCACGATGTGGTCGAGCTTGTAGCTAGGCTTATTGTCTTTCAGCCGGTCTACGGTGCTCCACTCGCTCTTCCCGTATGCCTTTCGGAGCTTTCGGACAAACACCTGCAGGTAGATGGGGAAGATGGGAGCTCTGTGGGGGAGGACGAGCCCCAAGCAGCCCCTTGGGCACCACCCCAGGGGTCTTGTGCAGGATAATTACCTTATACTCCCGGAACTTGTTGACAATGGGCTCATGAAGGAGGAATTTGATATCCTTGAGGAGATAGAAGGTCCTGGGTGCGGTGGAGCCTTTGTTCACCTTCTTCTTGTGCTTGGGCTCATGGGGGTAAATCCCCTTCAGGATGCAGAGGCGCCTGGTAATGGCGAGGAGGATGAGACAGGCAGGGCCACAGCGCCCGCATACCCCAAAGCACGATGCCCCAAAACTGCGTTCCCTCCAGTGCTCCCACCCCTCGAGGGAGGGGGGATGGACCCCAAAACTCGGCAACCTGGAACCCCAGGACAAGCAGGACACACCGCCACACTCCCTAGGGAAAGGGACACACCAGACACCCACCATGGACTCGACCCCCTGCTGCTCTCCCGGGAGGAATCTGGAAGGGAGTTCAGGGAGGTCCAAGGGGGAGCCCGAGGGGAGGAGATGTGTGTGTGGGGGGGTGTTCAGGGGTGTCCCAGGAGGAGGGGTTCAGGGGTTTCCGGGGTGGATTTAAGGGGGTCCAGGTGGGGTGCCAGGGTGCCCAGGGGAGGGTCAAGGGGTGTCCCACAGGGGTGTTC